>OCZR010231713.1:0-11232 GCA_900234385.1 Anemonia viridis | reverse complement strand
AGATGTCCTAATAGACATGTACTTGCATTAGAAAACATCAAAGCATGAACTGCAATCTTTATGATTTTATTCAACAAACTATAGTCTGATCCAAGTCAAGGCATGGTTAGCTTACAGACTGAGCCCTGAAGCAACCTCTGGGTTTACAGATCGAATTGCAATTTAGCAGTTTTGCGTAGTTTATTAAGGACGAATTTGGTACGAAATAAGTAACTAACTCTTCTTCCAAACTTTCAAAAATCTTGAATAATATTTTATTTCTAAAAAAAAGAGTTTCTAAGTTCTAACTAAAAGTTCTTACCAAGTCGGCATCCGTACAACTCGACCCTCAAAGCGATGTGAGATTTCCAGGTTCGTGGATGAATTCGCACGAATCGGGCTTTGAATCGACGCAGGAATCGGTGGGTCACGACTGAGAATCGATCAAAGTTGGCCAAGAAGATCTATACGTACAGCAAAAAAAAGAAAAATAATGATAATAATAACACTATGTAATACTGTTGATATTTGAATTAACGTCATACAAAACCCTTTCAATGTCATGAGAATTGGCAGTGAAATTTTCACTGTATTCCAGCGTGCACACAGGACCCACACTATGCAAATTTTAACTGTGATTAGAAATAATCAGCGTCGGATCCAGGGGGATAAAGGGGCCGAGGTCCTCCCTCTTGCCTACATGAATAGAAGGTTTTACAATGCAAAATTTCTCCGCCCTCCTTCTAAATAGGTTTTGCCTAAACAACATTTTTCCGGCCCCATCTATCTTTAATTGCTGGATCCGGCCATGATTATATCTTTTATGCCATAAACAAGATATCCTTCTTTCTAATACCCCCCCAAAAAAAACAAATACAGACATCGAAGTGGACAAAAACTTCCCTCTAAAAGGGAATGCCATTATCTTTATTTTACCTTGGTTCGCTTGTACTCGGTGTAAGCGAAGAATCGCACTCTGTTCGTACTGAATGACAGTGAATAACTTGTTACCCATTGGTAAGCATTAGGACGACCTTGCGTGTCAATACCAGAGAGTCTGCTTAACGTTCGCAAGTCAATCTGGAGCCATTGGTTTCTGTTGTTGTATTTAGAGAGCCAGTATCGTGATGACTGAAGACGTGCATACCATGGTCCGTAGCTTGTTGAATACATGGAGGAAGCTGTCATGGATCCTTTGCTTACTCGACCGTCAACAACACCAAGAGGCACAGTACAAGGATCTGAAAAAGACCCACATAATATGCACTGAAGTCAATGGCAGATATTTTGATATTACACTCAAACAATGTTTTGCAGTCGAGGCATTTGGGTCAACATTAAGGTAAATGTATAGAAACTGATCCAAATGCCTTAACTTGAGGCAACTGTTAAGTTAAGCATTATAACTCTAATATCTGCTATTGTACATAAATGAAATGTTTGTTTAGAAATAGGGTTTTTATGACCCTCATGGCCTGTATGGTTATTTAGGTTAATTAAGGAGGACAACCGTCGCATTTTCTTAGTGTACATGTTTGGCTCACACCGCATACTGATGATTTTACTGCGACAGGATATGAAGATAACGGACAATTAATTGACCCCCCACTAGGGGCTGCCTAACACACGGGGCTAGTGGTCTTACATCGTTCTGTCAGGATCAAACGCAAGGAAAAGGTGTTTTTTCCAATTACCAAGGTGTTATAGATCATACAAATTTGGTGACTTCACAAAAAATGGAAGAGGAGTGGACAAATTATGAACTAAATTCCCACCCAGGGGTAGAAATGACATTTCCAATACATGATAAGTGATTTCTTCTACAAACTAGCATTTCTAAAATGTCCCTTTCACAGTTCCCAGCGCCATCTTAAAAGGTATCCGCACCTTTGCATGGAAGCGAGATGAACTGTGAGCTCTCGAAGATAGAGACATAGAGACTTAAAAAAGGACCTTAAAAAGGTCCTTATCGTAGCAAGCGCAGAGAATAATGAAGGAAGCTTTTGGTGTGCACTGAAGAAAAAATCAGCTAAAAATAATATTTTCAGTCTTACCAGCTCTGCAGCCGTAGAATTCAGTTTTCATAGATATCCATGAGTAGTAGCTCCTTGGGTTGATTCGGAGATAGCGAGCCTTGATGCGGGGATTGAGAGGTACCAAAGCAATACTGTATCTGTCTTTATTGGCTTGGAAGGTCTAGCATTGTGAATTGGTAGTGTAATATTCCGTCAGTACAAATATATTGTTCAGTTTTATTGTTCCAAGGCTCTAAATATGTATATATCAACAGACATCGATATCAGAGTTGCACTCCATTGCTTTCAAACAGTTGTTACAAGTTGAGGTGTTACAGTACAGTAAGTGTGCAGAAAATGACCCAAACACCATTACTGACCTTAATCGCATTTCTTAAACTGTATTTCTCCCAGTGAATTCTATCCTGACTGTACAACAACCAGTACGACCTCACCCATTGGTTATGATGCACTCTGCCTTGTGTTGCTATCTGGGTAATATCCATTGCGCGACCGAAGTCAACCATGAACCACTGGTTGGCGTTGCGCAATCTTAGGTAACAGAAAAAATCAGTTATTTCAACACTATATGCATTTAAATGAGAACTACAGCCGTAAGATAAATATCGATATGAATATAAATACTTACTTCTGACATACTAGTGTCTATGATTCAGTACCTATGTGACTATGACAATGCATATACAATTTAATAAACTCCCCCAATTCGACTTTTGAAGCTTGTCGGATTGCACAATTGGAATCTATAGTCTTGCCCTCCAAAATGAGCTGCATTCTGACGAGCTGCAAAGGGCCTATTCCTATCAGTCTCAGATTGACCATTTGCCGTAATTCGTCCTTTCTATATGTAGGAGTAAATTCGAATGACGTAATTTATGACACCATACGTCAATTTTCATGCATATTTTTTCACACTTTCTATTTTTGAGTCTTCACGTAAAAATGACGTGCAAACAAAGATAAAGAATGGTCGACCAAGGGTCGGGGTAAGGGCAAGGGGTTTACATTCGAATAAAGTGCGCACAATGGTATACCTAGCGATCCAACAAGATCTGGATCCAAGTCGTCCACTTTGGGGTCTATGTTTCTTGTTGTACTGCGATGAAGCAGATATCCTTTTGTTATGGATTCGGCCACTTTGCATGCCAAGAGGAGAGACACAAACTCCAGCTAAAATGAAAGAAAAATATCAAAGTATTGCAAAGTCTTTCCTCAAGCATTTTTTTTCCTTCGCCAGGAGCTCGGAATTTTTTCCGAGAAAAAATCTAAAAAAAATATGGTTTTGATGAAACAAAAACTAAAAGGTACATAAACATGTGGCTCTTATATTGATTCCAAATCAAGGGGCAAAATGACAAACATAAGTTCAAATTGAAAACTTTATCAGTAAATTTGATTATCATTGGACAAACTTTGATTGATTGGCCCAGTTATACATAACTGCTCGTTACTATCGTATTGAGCATGCTTAGTGGACAAAACTTGCGTTCGACTGCTAATAACATTTTGAGGATACGCCTCAAGTCAACGATTCACCACACTCACCCAATGGACAACCATAGACTTCTACTCTCATTGAGATCCATCCATACCAGGTGTATGGTCTGAAGCGTACATACATGGCAGTCACTGGTCTGGTAAGCTCGTTAAACACTACATTGTGACGATCGCTATTTCCGTTAAAAACCTGAAAATAAATGTCATCAGGGAATATATATCGGTTACATATGATAAGTTTGCAGAAGTACATAACTAGAAGTGTCTATCTGGGTAATACACCTATGACATATCAGATGTCCGAATAAATCATTTTTAGATTTACGTTCTCAGCCAAACAACGAGCGCGAATTCTAAACACGGCCTCTGAATGGACAAATTGCCATGAAATGGAGGGAAAGTTAGTGTGACAAATAAACATCCAGGCATTTTGTCCAATCAGAAGCCGTGTTTGAAATTCGCCCTTGCCGTTTGGCTGAAAGCCAAAAACTAGAAATAGCTCACTCGGACATCTAATATGTCATAGGAGAATTACCAGATGGACACATGGCTCGATGCACACTTCTACTTATGTACTTCTGAAGCTTGTCCTAGCAATGGGGGACGCGTACTATGCTATTGCATTGCTATATGCTATTCTTAATAAGGGATTTAGGAATAAAGCAAAATGTCTATTTTATACCTTTTTAGCACCTCTTTCTTTATATGTCTTGAAGCGACGTCCATCAATACTGTAGTCTAAGGTATACTTCGTAACCCATTGGTTGGAATTCTGTTTTCAAAAGCAACAAAACTTAGTATTGATTTTCTATTCGAATGAAATAATAAATTCTACCATATAAGCCAAAAGCACGTTAAAGATATTTTATTCAAACGATTTGGAGTATGTTTTCGTGACTAGGGGACTTAGTCAGCACAGCGAAGTGTTACTTCTGGAAAAATGAGCATTTGACGAGCTTGTTCTAAGTCTATTTTATCAAGCCTATTGATCTTGAGTGTAACGTTTTTTTATTTGAGATCTCGCCTCATTCCCTCGAAGATAATTTCTTTGTTTATCAGTAACGTTTGCGAAATACAGGGAAACCTAGGATCGTTTTCAGTACTAAGAAAGAACAGTGGCCTATAATAAGATGAAGAAGATGAAGACTAACAGCTTGCAGGCGAAACGCCGCGGTCCTGGACAAATGACCCACAATCGTTTAACAAATGAATAAGTATCAATTCTTCACTACTATTCCACGATGAATACTATTTTTCAGTCTATTAACTACTTACATGTCTCCCTTGTGTAGCAACACCTGTGACACGAGTTTTGACAATAAAATAAATCTGTAGCCATTGGTTTCTGTTTTTTGTTCGAGCTGACCAAGAGTAGATGTGATAAAGTCTTCCGTATTTTGGTGCTAGTGAACCGGTGTAGAATGTAGATGCTGTCATGTCACCGTCGCGAAGACGTTTGTCTTGAACACCAAGAGGCATTTTACAAGAATCTGGCGAAAAAATTGGTATTAAAAGGTCACGATGAAATTTGCCGCCAAAAATGGAATGCAAGCAATGCCGCAACATTGAAAACTTATCCAGGGTGACTTCTTTATCGCAGAATGTAATCTTTACGAGTTTAATTCTGATTTTCTATCATGATTTTGAACTTAGAATTTTGACGATTCTTTACTTCTACCAAAGGGTGTGTTCACACACCGTACACAACTAAAGATGTAACTTACCAGCTTTTTACATCATTTCTCTCGAAACTGAAGTGGAATTAAGTGAGGAGAATTCCATTCTAAGTAGTCCACTCACTTGCTAAGTTGTTAATAAACGCATATCAAAGTATACATGAAGTTTTACTTACGTGCTCGGCAGCCATAGAGCTCAACCCTCATGGAAATATGACTACGCCAGCCACGTGGTATGAACTGAACAAAACGAGCCTTGATCGGTGGGAAGAGTCGATAAGTGACGATACCATTCCTGTTCCTGTTGGCTTGGAATGTCTGTATCGAGAAGATGAATCATTAGCTCAGCTCTTAGAAATGCTTTCCATGTAAACGTTGCTACTCTACTCCATCCTCTGAGCTTTTGGCTTCCGTCAACAATTTTCAAACGGTCATTCTGAGTCTTATTTGTGAAACTATATATTAAGTGTTAAAGCGGTACTGCCTTGCTTACCCTGACGTTAGCGTTCTGTTTGTAGTAGGCAAAGTTGACTCCATCAACACTGTACTGCAGATAGTAGCTAGTAACCCAATGATGTGCGTCTTGGCGACCTTGAGTTGCAACCTTAGTGATTTTCCTGTGAATGTAATTCAAGGGAAATAATTAGTACACCACTCTGCTGATTGCTTTAAATGGTCAACATGAAGGTTAAATGTTATTTTACTAACCTTGGTCCTCCAAGATCGATTCTCAGCCATTGGTTGTGGTTATTGACACGAGCAACCCATCCCCCTGCTTTTCTTCCACTACGCCTCAGATTAAGTCGAGCCAATGTTGGTGAGTGGTTTGCATTCAACATGGATGACGCCATGATTGCAGACCCTCGAATCCTTCCATTACTCATGCCTAGTGGTCTGTTGCAACGAGGACCTAGAAAATAAAAATGATGTCATACCTATGTTAGCATACCTTGTAGTTTTGAAAGAGTCTCATGAGCGCAAAAAAGTTTATGTTTTCGGTCATTTTTCAACAATAATATTCAACCGTAGGTCCTGTCACATCGCTTCTAACCTGTACCATAAGGTAAACGTAAAAGACATACTGAGGACCCTCGCTCGCCCATGATTAGCAAAAGTAGAAAGAAAGACAATACAACGGACAATACTTTCTTTCTGCTGTGGCTAATCATGCATACGACTCCACGATCACTCCATCGACTTTGTCAACATACAAGTTCTTGGTAAGACCAACTTATATTTTCCTCGACTGATCAAAGAAGCCATTGAAATCTACAAACGACCACACAACTTTAACAGAGAAAATAGCTACAAACTTAGTTCGACCTGGACAAGACTCATCAAAGACACTCTCCTATCCATCACCATGACGACAGAGATCACTAGAAAAATGGACTGACGCTCATACTTATACTTGCACTCTTCCTATTTTTTCATCATTCTGATGAAGGCTACCACAGTGCAGCCGAAACGTCAATTTCTTCGAACATGGTTTACACGCCTTCAAATCCGTAAAGTTTCTATAATTTTAAGTATTTGAAATATACTTCTAGAATAATAAAGATATCTTACCAACAACACAACCATAGACTTCAACCCTCATGGACACCCATAAGTACCAGGTTAACGGATGGACACGGAGAAGACGAGCAGATATCGCACGAACAAAACGATGTTTCACGGTTATGTAACGGTCGTAGTTACCACGGAATATCTGTTATGAAAAAAAATTGTTATTATAATAATTTTATTTAACCAGTCCACAGATAGACCAATAGTTGGGAACTAGTGATAAAACACTTTCGAGACGTGGTACATCTTAAAATATCGCAGGCGTAGGCATGATCTCGAGGCATGATATCGTAGGCATGATCTCGAGGCATTTTCGCGGAGTGCCAATAGCGCACGTGATCTTGCCTCTTTTTCATGTCCGCGCCTCGAAATTACCCGCGCACCTCGAAAATAATCTATTGGCGACACTAAATTGATTGTACCCTTTGTCTGGGGCACTAAACTTTGATGATAAAGAGACACAGAAAGAATGTTTTGTAAGTATTACGGAATACTACCTTCGTCCTTCGCCTTTCTTTGTAAGGAGTCCAGTGCACTCCTTTCCTACTAAACGACAAGTAGTAAGACTTCACCCATTCATTTGCGTTCCTACGACCTTGAGTTGCTATACCAGTCATTTTGGTCATAGCACCAAAGTCTATTGCCAACCATTCTTTTTGTCTTCGATACTTTGAGCACCAAGCGTAAGGTTGATTCAAACGGCCGTTATGTGGAGCGCATGATGCGTATCTGTACGATGATGCGCGCATGCGTGGGTTTGGTACTTGCTTGTTTTCGAGTCCAAGAGGTAGTTGACATTTGCCTTGGAAAAGAAAATTAGAATGAACATTTTTTTTTCAAAGAAGGGAAAAGATTAAGAAGAAAAGAACGAATAGGCAACAAAACAAATCAAAAATGAAAGAAAGCAAATGTACAAGAACAGAAAAGTGAGAAAATAAAGGGACGAGTAAGACAGATCATGAAAGAAAAGAGAAAGAAAAAAAACATCTGTTAGAATATTTCAAATGCGGTTTACTTACCAACTGGGCATCCATATAGTTCCATTCTTAGAGCTATACGTGAATGCCATCCAGAAGGATGGACACGGACACAACGAGCCAGAATGTATGGCAAAAAGGAGTTGGTGATGACACTGATTCTGTCTCTATTGGCAGTGAATGTCTGTATACATGAAATACGGCGATTAGACAATGACAGTACAGTACCATTTTACAAGTAATTCATAATGTTTGATGGTTTTTGATATAGAGGTTTTTCATGTGACCTCATGGGAGCAATGTTAAAGGGCAAAACAAAAGAAATTTTTCCTCTGGGAAATAATATTGCATTGTTCCTGCCCTTAAACATGGCCGCCGTAAAAAACCTGTATTGCATCTTGTACTTATACAAGTTTATTTAAAAACCAATTTGGCACTGAGGCATTTTAGCGGCTTTTTGCTGTCGTCAATCAAAACTACTGAAAGCAAGGTAGCTCGCAATTACCGAGTTCGCAGAATATTGAGAATCTCAGATAAGTTGTCATGTTATTTGTAGCGTAGAATTGTAAGATAGATATAATGCATTTCCTCTCTTGACTTACAAAAAAGATATCATTTATTTCTCTCATAAAGACATTTTTCCCGTGATGCCCGGCCAAAGTAGCTCAATTTGAGGAAAAAAAAATGAATCTGAATCAATTACTTTTTCCTCCATAAAGCCGCGATTTTTTGCTTGCACAAAGGACGCGATTGAGTCGTAAATAGTAGTTAGAATACTTACATTGGCCTTTTTTTCAGTCCGACAAATGGTATACATGCCTGATTGTTATTGAAGTTTAAATTTTGAAAGTCGCTCGTATAGCCAGCCACCTTCGCGCTCTGGAGAATCTTAAAAATTGCGTCGCCTGTGCAAGCAAAAAATCGCTTGTGTACACGCGACTTAATGAGCTGAATTCCACCGTGCTGAAATGGGTCTATATAAAATATTGACGAACCTTGGCTCCAGTGCCCATCCAGTTCATATAATAAGAGAACCGTGTGCAGTCTTGGCTATAGGATACTCGGTATGATTTCACCCATTGGTTAGTGTCCGCTCGTCCTTGGGTTGCAATGCCAGTTATCTTCATTGCGCGTCCACTGAATCTGGCCTGGATCCATTGATTGTGGTTGTGATACCTTTATAAAGAAAATTGCAAGCTTATCATTGGAAATTTGGAGACATCTTTTTCTACGAAACGAAACGGAATTTCTCTGTTATTATCGCCGGTTGTTTTATGGAGGAAACCAAACCCGGAGAATTTACTAGACATTATAGAGAGTTTAAAAATCACGTTAACGTCAAACGTGAAACGTCAGTTGATCAGTAAAACTTCTTTAAAATTAGCAAAAGGGAATCGCAATAATCTCCAAGTCGTAGATAAACAAAAGAATATTTCTCTGTGGTAAGTAGGTTTGTGAATCGTAAAGTGATTTACACGAAAACGAAGAAAACTGACTTGTTCAAGTTTGCCGTTTGCGGTGAAAGAAAGGATAGAATATAGAAAAAAAAATCCACTCTTTGAATGTGATGGCGGGTCGAGGATAGAATTCATGATTAATGTAGCCAGATTTAAGTTATACGCAACCCATGCATACTTTCCAACTACATGAAGTCTCTGAGAGTTAGTGAATAATCAAAACAATAACAAAAATGTGATTATTTTTTAAGGGCTACAAGTAAAGAATATGCCCGCTTATTGCAAGCGGTTAACTACACTAGTTCCGCAATCTGCCTGTCACAAACGGCAAATCACAGATTCGTATTTTGTTAATATAGATTCATATTTTGTTAAAATTTTAAAGAAAATCCCTATTCACGAGAAGAAAATACACGGCCTTCATCTTGGTTAAACAAAGAGAAATTTGTCAAATATTTTATTAAAGTCATCCAACAAGGCGGTTATAACAGGGCCGTAAGTTAGATAACTTTATAGCTAATACCAAGACCCTCTTCAAATTGTATCGTGTAGTATCGTGTCACATGCACAACAAAAATTGTTACCTTGGATACCACACTCCATAGAGTCTACCACGTCTAACATTGTGCAGTCTACCAAGGTGTGGCGCGTATTGATTATTATGTGCTGATGAAGCAGTAATCATGCTGTTCTTGAGTCTACCATTTTGGAATCCGACTGGCTTTCGACAGGCAAGACCTAGACACAACAACAGAAAAGGAATTGCTTAGATAAACCAATATGTCCGCTCGAACGTCAAGTGAAAACGGGCTATTCATTTGATAGGGTCTAGTGGTTTTAATAGGCCTTTTGCAACAAACAGTCACGTGCTGATATCACTCAATCAGTTCAGCCCAAGGTCTCTTAGGGAAGGCTCGGCTGGATGACAAACAAGCTTTGAAATGATTCATATCTTGAAATCGCAAACGAAAAATGTATTTTGTAAAAGGGCTTGGATATGACACTATTAATCGAGCAAAAATTCTTTAAATAAAAGACGGTCAAACTTTTTTGCCATCCAGTAACAGTTACGTGACTATTTGTTGCAAATGGACTATTACAAGATCAAGATATGATGGCCAAAACGTCACATGCACCTCAAAAATTGCTAGGGTTAGTTTTATTGTGTTTGTATCCACTGGAAAGAGAAATAAAGACACAAGGTCCTTGTAGAGGATCTCGAGTTCTATTTTATATTACACTCACCTCTGAATCAATTTTGAAATAAAAAAATAACAAATATAATAGATAGATAAATATATACCATTTTCTCGGTTCCCTGTCCCATCTTGAAAGGTAGCCGTGCCTTTGCATCGAATCGAGACGAACGTTTATCTTGCAATGATTCAATAGATATACGTAAAACGGGTGTTAAGAAACTTCTCTATCATTGCAAGCTCGCCTTTCATCTCGCTTCAATGCAAAGACTCGGTTACCTTTCAAGGTGTTGCAGGCAGCTGTGCAAACTTAAGGACTAATACCCAATTGCAGTTTAATGTGATGAATGCACTTACGTGTCGGACAACCAAATACTTCCACCCTCATTGAAATCCAGGATCGCCATGTTCTGGGGTTTACTCTTAGGTAGCGAGCACGAATAGCGGGAATAAACTGATACGCAACGATAGAGTTGCGGTCGAAGTTGCCCCTGAAAACCTAAAATTTGGTTTAGAATGAATATAAGTAATAGTTGAATAAATGATAAAGAATTTATTGCTAAAGAGAGCTTCGAAATGACAGGAATCAAACCCGTTACAAAGCCCTTGCAATTAAATGTATATTCAGAAATAAATATACAATAGCATGTGCACATTTTGTTCATAGCTCAGTTTTTAGTCCATTGTATATCTGTATGCGTATCCTGATTGGTTGAGAAATGGGCTTCTGAATCATTTTTGTTTTGGAGCGTACCATGGTATTCAGGAAGTTACGAACCATTCTCTTTAGTATCATATTATTGTATAACGATTGCGTATGGGAAGACTTAAATATGAGCTCAAGC
>OCZR010231398.1:0-10992 GCA_900234385.1 Anemonia viridis | reverse complement strand
AGCTTGGATTAAAGATGAGACATGTTCTCTGTTACTCCGAGTTTCATGCTTTCGCACTCATCAGACAGACTTTTCAGAAAGTCTGTCTGATGAGTGCGAAAGCATGAAACTCGGAGTAACAGAGAACATGTCTCATCTTTAATCCAAGCTATTCTAAGTATTAAGTTATAAATGTTTAAATATTAAAAATTAAAAAAAAATGATACCTATTTAAACTTAATCAAAAGTACTCAGGAAACAAATGGGAACTGCAATAAAAATACCGTTTTACAAAAGCTGGATATTGCACACGATCACAAAATTGTACTATCGTGTGTTTCCAACTCAAAGTTTGTAACTGTGGCGCGCAACGTTCCAGGATATTATGTTCAATGAGATTGATCGTGTGAACATCTTTCAACACGTCCCTTTCACAGTTCCCTGTGCTATATCGAAAAGTATCCGTGCTTTTCACATCGAAGCGAGAAGAACGGTAATCTTACAATGACAGAGACGTTTTTCATACCTTCATTGGACAATTATTTACATGTCTCTATCATTGAAAGCTCACCATTTTTCTGTGTCGTTTTGATGCAAAGGCACGGCTACCTTTCAATATGATACAGAGAACTGTGAAGGGAACTATTTTGCAACTTGCGAATTTTACCGTGTGTGAGTGATATCCTTGAAAGACTCTGACGCCTGAACGTTGCATATAATATACAAATCTTTTCATTTATACAACACAAGCTTTTTGAAGTAAAATTCGTAAAATGGGATTAGGTTGGTCCTTTAAAGCTGAGTTAACTCTGTTTAAAGCATAAAAACAATCATTTGAAACCATTAAGTTTTTAAATTATTTAATATTTTATTTTTAAATTCGTAAAATTTAAATTTCTAAAAAAATCAAGAAACGTAAATATTGCATTTAAATTTTTTCCCTCAATTAATATTCAGCAGTTTTTTGGTCATCGTATTCTTGGATTGCAAGCATTCCAAAGAGAATTAAAAGACAAAGACATGGCGGCCATGTTGGTGGTATTGATAATAGATGCTAATGAGAAATCTTTTGTTAAAATACCACCAACATGGCCGCGATGACGTAACGTGCAATCGAAGAATAAGTTCCTAAAATTATTACTAGTTTTATACTTTAAATAAAAACTCTATAAATTATCCCTTTCAAAACCAAGAACCGAAGCCCGAGGAGTAAGAGTCCAACATTGAAGGATTTTGAGAGGTGCTTTCATGAAGTAACTTTATTCTTTTCTATGTAGGTTTGTCTGGAGTGCCCTGCAGGGTCATTTTGTCCCAATATTTCAACCCTCCCTGAAAACTGTCCTCAGGGGACTTATAGTCTTGGTTCTGCAGTCAAATGTACTGAATGTCCATCAGGCTACAAATGTCCAGTCACCAATGTACCACCACAACCTTGTGAAGCAGGGAAGTACAGTAACAAGTCCGCTACAGTATGCACTGACTGTAGTGCAGGATACATCTGTAAGGGCCGTAACACTTCACCACGACCTACTGAAGGGCTGTGCCCGGTTGGGTATTACTGTAAGGATGGACGTGATGCAACGCCATGTCCTTCAGGGACCTACGGCAATGCTACCGGGGCTCCGAGTGAAAGCAGTGGATGTGGTGCATGTCCTCCTGGGTATTTCTGCCCACGAGGAACTGCTGGGTATCCCACGCGAAGGTTAGTAGGGTACATCTTTAACTTCTTACTCCATCCATGCAACGTAGTGGGAAAAAATGCTTATCTGAATGTTGAAGCCAATTCGCACAATTTGCTGATGGTGATCGTAGGACTGAGTGGAGTGACACTAAGCGGGACTTAGAGAAGTCTGTTGAAGAAGGTGTTTTTATTGTCTTTACCTACAACTTTGATTTTTATCAATTGGGTTTTCCTACACAGTTCGCTGGAAACCTCACTCTATAGTTAACCTTGGAGTTTCATGTTATTCATACATAGACTGTATTGGGTATACAACGCAGATGCCTTCAATAGAGGCTTTGCACCATCACGTGATGGCAGCCATGACAGGAGGCAGGAACAATTGAATCTGGTCTAATCTGATTTACATGAGAAAGACTCTATTGTTGTGCCTCCTGTCATGGCTGCCATCACGTGATGATGCAAAGCCTCTATTGATAAAAAACTTCAAATGTGATGCACAGCATTTCTCTAGAGTTCACAGTGTCCGTCATATAATGGCGAACGTTTGAAGCGTACTAAGATATTTCAATCTGTTAATTTACCATCTTACTATTAGACTTATCTGTCCAGCTGGCCATTATTGTCCTGAAGGGACTCGTACTCAATACCAAAACCCATGTGACGCCGGAAAGTTTAGCAGAGAGCTTGGCCTAGAAAGAGCTGATCAATGCATTGAGTGCCCTATTGGCTACTATTGCCCATCGGGGGATAGATACGGTGATAGACTGTGCCCTGCAGGGTATTATTGTGGTCATTCTGTTGGAGACTACAAAACTGCGCCTTGTCCTGCGGGAACATTTCAAGAAGAGCAAGGGTCACGGCGTAAGTAAACTTCTACGCCATCTTTCATAACTTTCTTCAACGATTATTCAATAAATGATGTGTTTGTATTGTGTCATTAGACCCTAAAACTGGTAGTAAATAAATCCCTTTTGATTGATAATAATACACTTAAACCTGTGATTAACAAAAGACCCCTGAAATTGTGGCTAACATGAAAATGAATTTCAGATTTTCAAGCTCGTTTGCCTGCGAGCATTCGTGGAAGGGGGGGATGATAGGCAATGTACCGCAAAATGTAGGTTACACGGTGCAATATTTGTTAAGCAGCATCGTTCAACAGCCATGATTAAAAAAAGAAACAAACTTAGACAAATGTCAAACATCGAACTTCACATGAGCTAAACCTAATGACGACAAAGAATACTGCCTTATTATCCATAGTTTTCAATGCGTTCGCCTCATGAAAAGTTCGATGTTTGATTTCAGTGTAAGTCACATTTACTCCATCAAAAAAATGTTCAAATTCGCATGTCATTACTGGCTATTTTTAAAAAATCTCGTATAATTGTCTTGATTTTAGATAAGTCAGACTGTAAAACATGTCCGACGGGATTTTACTGTCCTTCTGCTTCAACTGTGCCAACTCCATGCCCACCAGGCACATACAGCAGGTTGACTAGCGTAGGTTCTCTTGGCGAGTGTCGCTCTTGTATCGCTGGCATGGCATGTCCTCAACCTGGCTTGTCGTATCCTCCTGTTAAATGTGATGCTGGTTATTACTGTCCTGCTGGATCAGTCCTTCCTAATGCCACAAAACACGCTTGTCCAGCTGGTACTTATACAGACTATCATAACCTGACTCTATCTCGTGAATGTACTCCATGTCCAGAGAGACAGTCGTGTCAGGCTGGCACAGGAGGGTTGCAGAAACCACCACAGACATGTGCTGCAGGTAAGTTTAAAAGTCCTTATCTTTGAACTATTTGGAGTGTAAACCTTGGTACAGTCAATGTACTGATAATATGGACTCCATCTAACAGGTACACAGCACACAAGAATCATTAAACCTTCTTCACCTTATATAGTACTTTGATGTTGTATGAAAGCTGAGCTGTTTTTGTTTGGTTGTCTTTGGCTCAGTTCTTGCTTGTGTTTCTAGGTTCCCTGATGTTCCCTGAGTCCCTTGAAAACATCAACTGTGTACCTGATCACATATATCAGCAGGGCTGTTTTTGTTTGTTTGTTTGTTTGGCTAATTGGTTCTCGCCAGTGCTTCTTAGTTCTTTCACTAAAATTAACTGCTAAACTCCCATACGGATCGGGTGGCTGAAGAAAAGCCAGTCTAGTGGATCCCATGTATTTTTAATTTCAAATCTCTTAACATCTTCTCGTTATCTTCATCAGGCTACTATTGTCCACTTGGTACCCAAAGTCCAACCCAGTTCGCCTGTGCTGCAGGATCATGGAGCAACCTAACGAATCTGAAAGACCAAAGTGAATGTTATGCTTGTCCAAAAGGATGGTTCTGTCTCATGGCAAGTGCTAAGCCTACAGGGCTGTGTAAACCAGGACACTATTGTCCAGAAGGTAAGTCTTATTTGATATCCCTCATATGGCGAAACTGAGGTGGAATTATTGCCATACCTTTTTGTACCTTTCCGTTTTCATAAAAATAAATCTTAAACAATCAATCCAAATTATAGAAAACGTCACGGTCACGGTAAGACATGCGCATTAACAAGTATTTTTACAGAATGTGATGCACAATCTCAAGGTGCAGGTGTTTTGTAGTGGTAATTCGTGGCTGAATTGTATATGACATTAAAGTGCTCCTGTTTACTTTCAGGTACTCAACGCGGAACACAGTTTCCCTGTGCAGCAGGTACCTATTCCAACAAAACTGGGAATGTTCGATGGGAGCAATGTGAACCATGTCCTGAAGGCCATTACTGTCCTCGAGGAACTGCTGTCCCTGAAGAGTGTCCGAGGGGAACGTATAATGATATCCTTAGTGCCAAAGTGAGTAGATTGAGTATGCCTTTGTGCAAATCATTCGTGTCTAACTATGCAAAGCAAATGCTAGTAGTTACAAAATTACATTTGTTTGATTGTTTCTTTTAGGATCTTAATGGTTGTAAGCCGTGTGTCCCTGGATACTACTGCCCAGGCAAAGCTAATGTCCAGCCCACTGCGTGTGAGAGAGGAAATTATTCGGTAAAGTCATTCCTTGCAATTCCATTTCCTTCCATGAGTGTGTTATAAATTTCACAACATCCAAAACAACCCTTATATCCCTCAAAATACCTCTTTAGCCTGGTCGCACATTTTATCATGTCAGACCGCGTCTCTTTCTTTTGAAAATAAGATTCTTTGTTTGAGTTGTATTCATATTCATGTGT
The DNA here is from genome assembly GCA_900234385.1 of Anemonia viridis. Classification (NCBI taxonomy): domain Eukaryota; kingdom Metazoa; phylum Cnidaria; class Anthozoa; order Actiniaria; family Actiniidae; genus Anemonia; species Anemonia viridis. The sequence continues at coordinate 6,108 of OCZR010231398.1, read as the reverse complement.
CTTCTCATGAACTCATGAACTACGGTCAACAAATATATATTATTTTCTTGACACGTAGTCTGAAATGAGAAAACATTACGTCCAAGAGAAAGAGGTCTGTTCTGGATCTCTTCTCCGAACCAGCAGCGAAAATAAAAGCCATGCAAAGAAACTGTCTAACCAAATCACTTGTTTCTAACTAGGCATCTGGTGCATACGTCTGTTCAGCATGCGAACCAGGCTACTACTGTGCGAGTGAAACAACCAGTCGTAGTGAGATGTTAACCGTCATGATATGTCCCGCCGGTCTTTTCTGTCCAGCTAGTACTAGCGTTACACCAGATCTTGTTTCACATGCCTGCGAGGCTGGATCCTATTGCCTTAGAGGAGATCAGGTAACGTAGGCTTGGAATCTTCATCGATTGGGGAATCAAGGGTGGTGAATGTGTAGTGCAATGCCATTTTTCCTTCCGATACTTTGGAACTCCACCCTTTTTATAATACCGCGGTGCTCTTTCCGTTTCTTGGATTCATCTTGTCACAGCTCCTCTCTTCAAGGGGGTAGGATCACGTGACATGCTGGTTGCCTGTGTCACCTAATTATGATAATGAGTAATGATACTTTGAGTGACAAAAGGATAATTGATTTTGTTTGTATTTAGAATGCCTTTCCTATCAAATGTCCCAATGGCACGTTCAATCCAAATACTGGTCGCAAACTTGTCAGTGAATGCCAGAAGTGCTGGGAAGGGTACTACTGTGAACCTGCAGGACTCACTTCAGTGGTAAGACGTGTTGGAGAATCATTGTCACTTGCCTTGAAAGCAAGTCTCTATGGACCTTTCTTACGTGGCATCCATGTTGAATAATTCAAGAGGTTACGCGTGTTTTAACAAATAAATTTGTAGAAATAAATTTGTCGATGTCCATGAAAAAGAATTAAAAACAAAGGAAGACCTGAAACCATCTATAAATTCATAAGCCGGCTTGATGAAAATCGACTACTAATTCCCGTTGTCAGAATTTTAAAATACTGTTACAGGGGCGTGACCAGGATCTTGCTTGGGGGCCAAAACCCGTTTTAAGAACGTCAATGAAAAATGGCCAACCAAAAAAACGGCCATCCAAATAACGACAAAGATAATGGATGAGGGGGAGGGCCCCCTGGGCCTCCCGAAAACCCGGCTGCACCTCTGTATGACATACTTACATTTAATTTTGACTTCTTGATTAAAATACGTTCAAATGTTTGAGGAACAACTTTGTTGTGACAGGCTGGCAAGTGTCCTCCCGGTCACTACTGCCCCGAGGGCACTGGCTACAAGTACTCGTATCCTTGTCCTATTGGCTTCTATCGCAATGCCTCTGCTGCCATCTCTGTAATGGATTGTAGTGTTTGCTATTCTGGACACTACTGTGATGATACTGGCCTGTCAGTACCAAAGATTTGCCCAGAGGTTAGTTTTAGCTGTTTTTTAGGAGACATGGACCAGCGTGTTATGTGGTGCTCTTTCTCATGAAAGGGTTGGAGGGACAAACGGCAATTGGCGATTAGTGGGGTACAATAATCAAGTAAAATGAGACCTTGACAATTGAAAATTCACAAGATGAACAAGTCATTGCTTTTCACCATCTAAGATGTTCGCTGAATGGGTGAGAGTTGTTTAGGTATGAATAGGAAGAAGTTCGTATTGTCCCACAGTTCCCTTCGGTCGTACAATTGCCAGTTAGTGTTCGCCGTTCGCCCCTTCAACCTTTTTTTTGAAATAGATGTGTGTATGATATATTCTTGCATGAGCTTCGCTCCTCTACCATTCGCTTCAAAGACAACAACTGCAGCATCAACAGCAACAGCAGCAGCATCAACAACAGCAGCAGCAACAAAAACAGCAACAACAACAGCAGCAGCAGTAACAACAACAACAGCAACAACAACAACAACCGCGAATAAGTAAAACTAATCATTTTCCATTTCGTTTAGGGTCAATTCTGCCCTACCGGCACCACAACACCACAACCTTGCCCAAGTGGATATTTCAACAATGCAACAGGTGTCAAACGAAGCGTAGACTGTACTCCATGTCCTGCAGGAAGATACTGTGCTGGCTTTGCTCTTAGGGAACCAAGTGGGCCTTGTGATGCTGGCTTCTACTGCAGAGAACGTGCCTACACGTCGGTAATGACCAATTGTTAAACATAGTACACAGTACCGTGTTCCGACGTTTGAAAGTCATACTAAACCTATCCAATGTTATTTAATAACAACTCTTCTTATTCTCATTTTCCAAAGGCTCCTCCTGAGGGACTGACTGGAGGTCTTTGTCCAGCTGGTGGATACTGTCCAGAGGGTGCAAAGGTTCCTGAGCCTTGTCCAGTAGGCACATACAGTAGTACAAAGGGTGCAAAGGCTGCGGAAGATTGTATCGACTGTGATCCAGGGTAAGAACAACAAGCTGTGGCAGTGCGTGCAATATATTATTTATAACCCAAGACTTTAAACACACTCCTATGATGCATTCTTTGCATTCACTATCTCTTTTGACTATAGACCCTTTTAACGTCAAGCCAGCAAAATAACACAGAGCAAAGGAATTTCAATCTCCTGAAATTGGATCCTGTTGTCTGTTTCGCCAAATTAAATTACATTCCGAAGTGCAGCAAGGGTTCTAGTTAAAAATAAATACGTCATATATTTTGTGAGACCAAAAAAACAAATAATTGACGAAGTATAAATATAATAGTAGAAAGGAGAAAGAGAGTGGAATAGAAATATCCTGCAGGAAATGAAAAAAATGATATTTCCTTTTGGACTTCTAGGCATTATTGTGCTGGGGATACCAACCCCACGCCCACAGGCCCTTGCTCACCTGGTCATTACTGTACTGGCAAGGCAAAAACACCTATCCAGTTTGTGACACCAGCTGGTCACTACTCAAAAGAAAGAGCTTCAGCACCTATACGATGTCCTGTTGGAACATATCAAGAGGTATGTACACAGCTTAAAACGCATTGTTTGAGCTAATATGGCCGCCACGTGAAAGGAAGCCCATGGACATGTGTTGTTATGATGATATAACAAGGAATGCTTCCATTTAGGCAAATCGAGCATCAGAGTGCACCAAATGTACTGAAGGCGGATATTGTAACGCTACTGGTCTGACCAGTCCAGAAAGTTGTCCTCCTGGTTATTATTGTAAAGCTGGAACAATAATCCCTACACCATGCAATCCTGTAAGTACTTTACAATAGACCTTTTTCGAATTCAAAAATGACCGCTGAAACGCTTTACTGCCGATGCATTTGCGCAGGGTTAGCCTCGATTGTGCGTATACAATATTCAGAAATACCAACGAGAAAGAAAAATTGTCGAACTTAAACAATGAAAACTACTTTGAATTTCACGAGCTGTTTTGCTAATTGTGAATATATTACGTGCAATTGAGGCTAACCCTGCAGAAATGCGTCTGCTATACGTGGCAGCGGTCATTCCCTGGGAATTCGAAAATGGAGTATTCCGACTTGTTTTTTTGGTCTAGTTTTGAGTTCTTTATAGTATATAAGTAAGAGTCTGCCATGTTCACCAGCAAACTCCCAGAAACTTCTACTAACCGCTCCGAACCATCTCCGGGCTATTCATCTGTGTAGGCACATGTAGCTGAGTTGGTTATAGTGCGCAGCCTCCGTAGCTATAAGTCAACGGTCAGATCCTCCAAGTCTGTTAGACTTTTTTCTTAATCCATGTAACTTCAGCTTTAAATGGTCTTAAAACAGAGCACTGATGGGGAGAGGGGGTAAAGTTTGTACATCGTTGGCTTTCTGGGATACCAGCCACAAAGCTAAAGGAACTACCGACGTTCAATATAATATATACTTTTCCTTTTTAACTTAGGGTAGCATGAATCATTGTGTGCCGGCGGAGTCGCTCGTCAAAATGTATTACCAGAAACAATGATAACCAATCAATACTGGAATACGGTACGACCGCTGACTTAAATAATCTGGGTTTTTTTCAGGGAACATACAATGGCAACCCCGGTGAATCAAATATTGCGTCTTGTGTCAACTGTAAAACTGGACAATACTGTAGCAAGCCCGGCTTAGACAAACCTGAAGAGGAATGTTATGCAGGCTATTATTGTCGTGATGGATCACCCACACCCACACCAGTAAGTTGATTGTTCTCTTAGATGTTACGTTTGCGTTTTGACTTGAATTCGCACTATTCACGTTGGTATTGAATGAAAAGCCTTGCTCAGTCTTGCAAGATGACTGAGTGACCTCATTTTCATGCACTCAGCAGCCATTATGAGAACGGTGTATAGGACAAGACACACCAATAGGCTCCCCTCTTAAAGACATTATCAAATATTATTGCCCCCATTAGGATAATGGTACCTTCATCAACTTCAACGTAACTGCAGATTATGGAGGCGTTTGTCCCCAAGGCTACTACTGTCCCAAAGGTACCGAGGGTCCCAACCAATACCCATGTCAAAACGGCACCTACAACCCTGTCAAGCAACGTACAAGTCCTTCAGACTGTATCAGCTGTGATCCAGGCAGAGTGTGTAACGGGAGAGGCCTCACTACACCAACAGGAAATTCCAGTGCTGGGTTCTACTGTAAAAGGGGATGTTTAACGTCCATGCCCACAGATGGAGAAACAGGGAATATATGTCCGGTGGGTTACCACTGTCCCGAAGGAAGTGCTACATACAAAGAATGCCAAGATGGCACTTACAGGTAAAAAAAATGGTATTTGGTAATTTAAAGTATTTAGTAGCTATCTTTGAAAGGAAGATTTTTATACATACCTAACATGGAACTTAAGCGGACGTAGTCAAATTTTACATACAACTGCGACCATTTACAATCTGTACTTCTCCAAGACAGTGGTATTGTTGCGCTCTTAAAAATGAGGCAGTATAAATAGCTTAAAGGGTCCTCAGGGCGCAAAGATCATTTCGTATCCAAATAAAGTCTTCTGGTGTTTGTTTAACAAAATGATATATAAAATAGAAGTGAGTAAATTTTAATGTTTCTCATTTTCTTGTTCGAATCAGCAATGTCACAGGACTCGCCAAATGCTTAGATTGTCCAGCAAGGTATTACTGCAATGGAGGTGCCAATGCCCATACCCCATTGCCCTGCCCGGAAGGACATTATTGTCCTAGAAGAACAGGTATCGCTAAGCCAAAGTGCCCTCCCGGAACATACAACCCTCAGGTAATAAAAATTCGGTCCCCAAATGCCTACTTTTGATATTCTGGTTTATACATGATCACTCAACCAAAATATCGAAAGTGGGCTATTCATACGTTATTCATGTCGTGTATCTTCAACATTGTTTTAATCCGAAGGCATTGTTTTATAAGCACCCTAAGAAGTTGAAGATAAATTGGCTATATTTAACTTCGGCAGTCCCTTCAGCCTCTTACGCCCTCTCTCCATCAGTGGTTTTAAGAGTATTCAATGCTGAAGCTTCATGGATGAGAGAGAAGTCCAAACAGGGTGAACCTGAGGATCAAATCGTGGACCTTTAACCCAAAAGGCCGCGCATTACTCAACTGAGCTACGCCTGCTCCTCCTCCTCACTGTATAGTTCTTGTTTCTTTCTTTATACTCACGATAAAATGTTTTTCATTAGACTGGCCTTGCTAGTGATAACGAATGTTGGGCATGTAAACCCGGAAAATTCTGTTCAGGCTACGGCAACAAAGAGTTCCCAAGTGCAACTTCAGGCGACTGCGATGCTGGGTTTTACTGCAAACTTGGTGTCAACACCCAAAGACCAAACTCTAACTTTACAGGAATTGGTGGTGTTTGTCCTCAAGGCTCGTACTGCCCTACAGGTACCCCAGAACCAATTGGGTGCCCCAATGGAACGTTTTCGAATGTTACGCAGTTAGAAAATGCTGCAAGTTGTACACCTTGCTCGGATGGTCACTATTGTGAAGAATCAAACCTGACCAGTCCAACAGGTATGTTTATGCTGTATATACACTTTTGCCATAATTTGTTTGATTTTTAAAGAGATTAAAATCATGATACCCTTCAGCCAAACTATCGACGGAGATACAGTAAAAACCCGCGTGTAAGAACCTACTTTTTTCAGAGTTTGGCAAAACA
>OCZR010231336.1:0-14597 GCA_900234385.1 Anemonia viridis | reverse complement strand
TGGTATTTTGTATTACTGGAGGACTGTTTGTAGGCACAACAAACCAGAATCTTAAGGAAAATCCAGTCCCTTCGTAGGTCATGTCGCTTCCAAACTGAACACGGACCCTACTCGAGGAGGTGCGTATGACACCCTTTGGTATATTTCCCTCACAGAATTTCTCAATAATCCTAGGAGGATTTTTTTTAACCTCTCGTATTTGTACATAATCACATTTGCACCTTGTTGCACCACATGAGGGACCCGACTTAATATCAAGAGAAAGAAATTCTAACCAAACAACAGCGTCCCTTGGAGCTGCAATGATCCAGGTACACGAAGAGTTGTTTGGATACAGTCTCGGGTGGTCTGGACTTGTGATTGTGCCCGGCGAATACAGCTGCTCTTTTACTGGACATGGCGAAGAGCCTGGGTACGAAAGGAAAGAAAAAGTCTTCCTCAGCGAATGCTCAGATAAAAGATATTTTCATTTGTCACCGATACTGAGAAGCAAAAGATTTGACTGGGCAGAAAGGAAGGGATTTGACTGTAGAATGATGGTTAGTCATTTGCAATCATTAGAGAATAAAATGTACTAGCAAAACATGGCCGCCATGTTGGTTAGTTGACTCACAAAAATACGACAATTCGACAAAAAATAGACCTTTTTCCCGATACACAGGCCATCTTGAATTCTATTGCTTTTAGTGAGAAATCGTGGGAGACCGAGGGGGCAAATGCTAGAAAATGTATAGTATGCAGAGCTTTTACGGTGTATCTTTAACTTTGTTATGTTTTGAGAAACCTATCTAAATATCAATTGAATTTGCTGGTATTTGGAAGGATATGTGAAACGCCAAGACGTAAAAATTATTAGAGAAATTAATGAGATAATGTTCTTTATAAATATTTCTCATTCGTCCTTAGTATTCCATAATTTCTCACAAATTCAAGATGGCCGCCGTATCGGTAAAAAGGTCTTTTTTTAGGTATCGGGGTCAATCGCGCGGGAGAAAATAACGAAAAGTACAGAACTGAAGGAATCAGGAAAAAGAAAAAATCGACACGCCAAAACCAATATAAAAACACGCATTTTGGATGTTTTAAAATTGCCTCCGGGCTCTTACAAAGATGTCGTAATCTATGAATCTAAGATCTCATTTTCTGGTCCCTTAACTCAAACGTTTTGTGAATTAACTCGAACTTTCATGCACGGTAAATATTAGAGCTCTTCTTTACCAACAAATAATTCAATTTAAAAACATCAAAGATTTTTCGTTTGATTTTTGTGGTCTACAGAAGGTATACACTGTACTATACCGACAAGTTCGTGTTGAAAGTGACCCTGAAACTATGCTTGACCTCTAAAAAAGATACAAAGGGAATTCCTCCAACATCTTTTCGCTTTTCAAATATTTCAACGTATTTACACTGAGTGTATTCCTTGGCACGCTTCTCGTTAGTTTTAGCCAAGTAGAATAGACCGATCCCACATTTATTGTTCTACCTCCCTAGATACTGTTGCTCAGCGGACAAGCTAAAATGGATTATCGAGCAGCGCGGAACAGACACCAATCGCTAAAAAATAATTGTGTCTAGATATAATAAATGCATTATAATAGGAATATTTAGAGAAGAACCGATAAGAACTGAAAATTGTTATAAATTCGAGTTTGTTGCTCGGACATTCTGTAATCCAAACGGAAAACTATCCATTGATTGGTGGTCATTCAAGAGGTTTTTAACATGTTTTAAGGGCAAAACAATATAGAAATTTCCTCAGTTAAGCAAATAATTTCTCTTGTCATGCAAAAAATTCCTGCCCTTGAACATGCCTAAAAGTAAAACCTCTGTTGCTGCCCTAGACTGAACATGAATGCCATGAAAAACCTCTGGTTGAAAAACCATCTACGAATCTGCCACTAATCAGGAAATAAAAGACGCGATTAGAAGTCACTTAGAGACGGCTTACTTTAATTACATAGTGCCATCAACGAAGTTTCAAATTTTCATATTTTTAAAAGTATTTAAAATATATCCACGTAACTGAATCTTTTGGCCAAGTTTACCATGTATAGAAGCTTGCTGCACTAATGAAAAATAAGTTGGTTTTTTGAGCAATAACTTAATTCCAAAATTAAGCTTTAGTTCTTAAATTCCAAAACAACATTCTTTTATGTTCCAACACCTTTATAAATTGCCTAAAAGGTTTGGACTTTTTGTGCATAGAAATTGTGAATAGAAATAAAGCTGTCATCACTAAAATATTTTTTTTATATTTACCAAAATAATATATCTGCCAAACCAAATCGTTTTTATATAAAATATAATTTGTTTTTGAATTGAAAAGTTCTTGTGTTTTCATTATCTTTACAAGACCATGTAGTTTTCCTCTCAGCATTTTATTTATAAAAATAATGAACAAAATAAGCGACCAAAACATTGAAAGACCTAGAAAAACAAACATTGTTATTGCCAGATATTTGAGTAAATTTATCTTAAACTTTTAACCAAAAGTTTTCATTTAAAGAAAAGAAATATAGTTTTGAACATAAAGATTTTCTAGCTAATTCTGTACCTTTGCTAATAGTACATTGCTAAAGTACAAAATTAATAAAATAAATAGAAGATGGAAGGCTTAATGTGTTTTTCTCCTAAACCCTTAAGCAGTAAGCACAGCCATTGGACAACGTAAAAAATATACATGATTGAAAAATATTGTAAAAAATATGAATCGCTTACGTACCTATTTGCCGATAAAATCTGGGTCTTGTATCTACACAAGTAAAGACCAAGAGAATGGCAAGGAATAAAAAGAACTTGGACATTCTCGACCTCTGAAAATTAGAACAGATCAGTTCTAGTAGTCCAATTAGACTCTGAAGTACAACCTTCTCAAAGTCGTGTGCTTCGTACTGTATATGCCATCTAGTTAAAAATTTCGTTATTCTTCATTAGAAAGCAGGGAAAGTGTTCCCAGAGGATTAAAGAAGTATTAGAAGCCACTGATCTCGGCTGCTACATCCAATACCTGAAAAAAAATTAAGAGACGAACGTTAGAGGATTTGCCGCGAAAGTTCAATGACATGAAGTGAACGTTTAATGTAGTATTTTGACGTCTGGCTGTTGATACGAGATGGAATTTTGGGTCAGGTACACTATCGTATATATAAATAGCTATTTGTGAATTCTATGTTCCATTAATGTAATACTTGGATATCTAGGCTTGCTATTAAAATGACAAGCAGGAAAACGTAAGAGTTTTTGGCAGACGAGCGGGCTCGCGAACAAACAACCATTTGTCAAAATTGGTGACATATTAAAAACAAAAATAAATCTCCAAAACCGTAAACGGTTCAACTTACAGTCTTTTTGAAAAAAAATCCAGATGTATTTAGAGCTTTAGTTCAGTTGTAGACATCAAAACGAAGCCCAGTAGAGGTTTTTCTTGGTTTGTTTTAAAGAGGAAAAAATCTTACGGATTCCAAGAGCTTTTCTTGGGGCTCTTAAAACGAAGGCCACATCCGCGCTTATCAGACCAGGATGGAAGCAATGAAATCTGTTTGTGTTTTGTCGGCTAGATACTAATGTCTCTCCTTTTTCCAGCACTCGATATATTCTAGTTTACATTAGTTTATCTGTGGTTACATCGAGAGATGATTGGTAAAAGTATTCAATGGTAAAAACAACCACAGACTCGATGCCACTCGACTTCAATAAAATGCGTTACGTGTTGTTCGTAACGCTCTAAGATCAACCTGCATGTCACGCATCACGCACTAACGACCTCTGCCTGCCAAAGCGGACAGAAAGGGAGTCCGGGATTAGACTAGGTATTACTTCATTCGAAATTATCTTAAAAATGCCATGAATATTAATTGAACTATTCACTTGAAGGCATATTCGTTGGATGTTCTGTTGGAAACTCTTCAGTAATCTCACACCACAAGGGCGTGTAGCGTGGGTTCAGGCAAGACATCCATCCAAGACTCGCTGGCGAACTTGGAAAGACTTCAAAACAAGCGTGGGAGTTAACGATACTATAGAGTCAGTAGACTTGTTTCTAAGAACTGGTTCTCAATAGCAGTGATTTAATATACTATAGACTGAAAAGAAAAGCGCAGGTTTTAAAGTGATAAATTTTATGAACTTCTGTAAATGTATATAAGTGATAAAATATTGGGTCCGAAAAAAGGTTGCTTTTTTCCGAGGCAAAACAGAATATTGAGATTTCTAAAAATTAAATAATTGAACAACACGAATAAAATAAACTGATCAAAAAGCAACCACATTGTCTCAGTTCTCTTGTCAAAGATTTTCCTGAGAGAATTATTTTCACGACCATTAAACATGACAGACCTAAATCTATTTTCCTAGTAAAGACGCTTTACGTGAATTTCAATTATCAAATTTTTTCGGAAAAACAGACATAATTAGAAGCCCATTCAAGCAGATGCTATATAACACACGAGATATATATTCCTGATAGCGCGATAGCTTTTTATTTTTGCACAAGCAGGCGACAAAGTTGTGCCTAATTCCACGAAAAAATAATCTTAAACAGTTAAAAACTTTAGCGATTGGGATATTCAAAGAACCATCAGTTGTAGCTTTTCAGTGAACGCCTTTGCTCTTCTTTACATTTGCGTGTTTAGTTCTAGACTATTGGCAGTGATATTAGAATATCGCCTTCGAATTCTTTAAGATAGTGTGTTGATTCGCCATAATTCTTTTAGAATCTTAAAAAGAAAGTCGCTATCCATTTGATTGAAAAACCCGAGTTTTAGTTAAAAATCTAATGGAACAGGAAAAAAAGGGGGTGTAAATGTTCCATGGAATATCGCTTCGGGCGCGTCGAGACTTGTCGTAAATAAAGATCAACCGTAAAGGCTCACATATGCCCTAACTACACAAGATACCCCAAGCTTGAAAGATCACAGATAAGACTTCCCATGGCAAATGAATATCCAAATCAACCAAAGCTAAAACGGTCGATAACAAGTGAATAAATGATTGGGATATCGTTAGAGATCAAATCCATATTCCTCCCCAGGGGGTAGGTGTTAATTGGTCCAATCAATTTGATAAGTGCAGCAGGATATTAGAGCGCATGCTGATTGGTCATTACAGGCCTGCTTTCTTGGCGGTAGTTTGTTGAAAATTACGCCCACGTTCTTCTTTTTTCCTGCCGTCCAAAAAGGTTTTAGCAAATATAAGATAAAAATACAACTCTATCTCTATAAGCACAGCCATCTCTCAGGAAGTTCTCAACTGTCTGCTAAGAAAGGGTCGGTCGTTTGATAAGTGACCGATTAATAGAGGTTTGAATATTACAACACACAGTAAAAAAAAATTAATAAATGAAAATAAAGGAAGAAGTGATACGGCGCCAAGTGGCCCGTCGCCACCCGGTGACTACAACAAACCAGAATCTCATTCTGGTTTGATATTTAGTTGAATTAGTGCAAAGTAAATGAAGAATCGTTGACTGCGTACGGGGATTAGTTACAGCAGATTTTGTAGCAGCAGACAGTGAGCGTGTCTTGACCGATGCAGTGGTGCTTTCGATAATGATGATTGGCTGATTTTTCCCTCGGGCAATGTGATTGGCCTGGCGTGCTTAGTCAGTTCGTGTGACGAAATCGTGCCTTGCCGCAAAAGTGATCTTTTCTAGATTTTTTATTGTTCTGGAGCCGGTGGTACGAAGCCTGAATAGCGCTATCCAACGGATAAATCCTTATCCAACGGATAAAACCTATACAAATTCTATACAATGGATAACTCTTATCCAGGCTTCGTACAACCGGCTCCTGCTCTATATCCCCTGATATGCGGTTTCAACCATACTGCATTGCAGTGTCCTGATCTCAAAACCAGAGTAAGCGTCACGTGATATTGAATCACTTTATTTACATAAGATGACATCCGGTGTTTAGTTACACCCCCTGATACGTGAGTTTTACAAGAATGCATTGCGGTATTTTTTACGAGTAATCGTCACGTGGTATGTTGAATCACTTTATCTACATAAGGTGACATCCGGTGGTTAGCTATACCCCCTGGGCACGTATATTCTACCATAATGCATTGCGCCATTTACCCAGCAACAAAAACAAAGATTACGTCATGTAATGATATCTGGTGATCAGCAACACCGGCTGACTTATAAACTCAACTTAATGAACTTTTTAATAGTTTTCAATTACAACCCTTGCCAAAAGTCTTGGCACGATTCAACGTTTTTCTGCCTCTACTCAATATGTTTTGTCGAGATAGCAGTCCAGTTGCTTTTTAGGGTAAAGCCAGGCCACAGACGAAAACAACCCAAGGCCAACATTGAACATTGTGGGGCTTGGTGGCATGGATAGACGAGGTTGTTTCAGATGGGTTGGATTGAAGTTAAATTTTTCACCGTGCCAACACAGTTAAGCATGGGTTGTAGCTTCGTTCATGTGTTTAATGCCATGTATCATATCTTCTACTCTTCCGACAATAAAATGAATATATTGTATTGCTTGTTCCTGAAAAAATAACGTCTTCCTATACATGCAAGGTTTCTCCAACATTCTTGTGAATCCTATCAAAAACGAGCAATGCAAAGATCATTGTACAATCCCCAAAAATGTACCTTGTATAAGCCGTTGGATGTTGTTGTCGGTCCTCGTAAAACCCCAAATAAGGTACGCTGGATTGTCGGTAAGGTGTCGGTACGTACGACTTTTTCCGAACAGGAAAAAATGATTCTGCTTTTTACCATCTGATATTTATCCTTGCGAGCATCGAACCATGAAAAGGCTGACGTTTTGACTGAGATATCCACGTAAAGAAAAGCTCCTGAACTTACTCCTTGAGGTGTATCGCCTTTACACAGTTTAATTGTTGTATGACAACAAAATCTCGCCCACACCAATAAATGATACTCAATTAAATACATACAAGAAATCTCTCTCTTCACATGGTCTGGTTCAGAAATGCAAGCAGATGTTTTCTGTTTTTCTCCATCTGAAAAAAATATGAATTTTTTTCAGTACAGTTCATATGGAAAAATATATCATTTATCTCTGATAACAGGTGTTTGATACTGCATTCTTGCAATAGATGATCATAATAATTAAGGCACCTCCTTATCTTTGCTGGATTTTTTTACTTTCATCTTGATTTTCTTCCCTGACACAGCACTTCGACTTGAATTTTTTTCTTTCATGAACTGAAACAGAATTTATAGTCTAATCAATCTCTTAGGCCCGTTTCAAACGTCGAACGTTTCATGAACCGAACCTAATTATGACATCAAAGAATACCGCCTAATTATCCATTGTTTGTAATGCGTTCGGTTCATGAAAAGTTCGACGTATGAAACGGGCCTTAGGCACACAACACTTTTTTAACAAAGAGTTCCCCCAGCAGATTTCCTTTCTTGGAGCTCTTCAATGAAGACGGCCTTCATTGACATTTCTTAAAGAGCCAGCATTCCTGAAAGCCCTCCAAGATAACTTTGCTGGAAGCTTTTCACAGATTTCTTTTCAAGACGAAATTCCTTGGAGCTCCTTTCTATAGTCTTCCCAGAAGTCTTCTTCTCAAAATGGCATTCCAAGACACCCCACAATACTTCAAATATGGGATCAAATATGAAGCTTACTTGTGATAATTGAACAGGACCAGAGCTTTTGCTTGTTTTCTTGTCTTTCTTTGATTTCTTTTTCTGCAGGAAATCAAAACCATGGCCTTAAGATGTTTGAAAATTCTAAGCCTAACAAATGAACTTACTTTTGATTTCTTTCTTTTCTTTCGTCTTTCAGCTGAACCAAAGAAGAAAAGACAAAATCAGATGATCAGATGTTGTGAGCTAGGTACGTATTATTGTTGGAATAAAAAACATAAGATTAATCAAACCTGAAGAATCTGAAGAACTTGATGATTCATCTGATGAACTACTGCTGGAATAACTTTTCTTTTTCTTCTTTTTATCTGCATAATGTACATAAAAGATAATACTAAAGATGTTGGTGAAGATGTTGCTTCAACGATGATAACACAGAAGAAGATGGAAAATGTGATGAAGAATGATGGTCATCATTGAGATGATAGCAGTGATGGTGGTGGTAATTATATTAATGAATCATGATAGTGGAAATGATGATGATGATGGTGGTGGTGGTGGTGGTGGTGGTAATGATGAAGATGGGATTAATTGATGATGGTGATGGTGAAGGTAATGAATGATACTGATGCATCATGATAGTGGAAATGATGGCAGCAGTGGTGATGGTTGTGGAAATGACAAAGCTGATGGTAATGATGAAGATGGTATCATTGATGATGGTGATGGTGAAGGTAATAATATTGATGCATCATGATAGTGGAAATGATGGTGTCGGTGGTGATGGTTGTGGAAATGATGATGATGACAATGATAATAATGATAATAACATAATCTAAAACACACCTGAACTATCTGGAGAACTGGATGATGCATCTGATGAGCTACTACTGGAATATCTTTGTTTCTTTTTCTTTTTCTTATCTGTGTGATGCATATGATGTTGATAAACTGATTATGACAATTATTTTATGATGTGAAAATTGCAGTTATTTCAAGCAAACTAACCTTTTGATCTTGCTCGTTCTCTACTGCCATCTGAAGATGAACTACTTCCGTTTCTGCTTCTTTGTCTTTTCCTATCTTTTTCTGACAAAGTTAATAGAATAATACAGTTTCAAATGCGTTACCACATTCCCTCACTTCCACCTCCATCACCACAACTACTGGGTCACTACAACTACCCACTGCAACTGTAACCACTGCTACCACGGCAACCAGCACCAGCACCAGCACCAGCACTATAAACATCAACACCTACAATCACCACCACGACTAAAGCTAAAATCATAAATTAATGCTCATTTTAGCACTACTTCATAGTCTTCACAAGTAGCCTTGTTTCACCAGCCAATCCATCGGGTTGGCACGACATGAATGACAAAGCCTTGTGGCACATGAAGAACCGCTATAGTTCTGAGAATTTTAAAGATGTTTTTTCTAAACATCCATAGAATCCATACAATTGTATCCATAGAATACTAGCAATGAAACTACAGGATATTTAGCGTTAGAGCCAGGGTGCCCCGTAAATGATATGTACACACTAATCCCTCATTGTTCTTCTATTGTTATTGCATCGTTCTCAAAAGCTTTCTGCATTTTACATAATAAGTTGTTGCAGGGTATTCTACAGTTATTCCATAGCCAGTTACACCTTGTGCCTGCTTGGAGGTCAATAATCACAGACCTTTGCTTTTTAGTTTACGTTGAGAAGATCGACTTGCTTGCCCCTCCTCTTTATCATCTTCTTTCTTTCTGACTCTTGAATAATCTAACAAAAACACACCATAAAAAATGATTTGTCATAGAGCTGCACGAATGCAACAATATGTAATAACCATAATAAAACAAATCAAAGTTAAAATAACTTCAATGTTTACCTTCGTCCGCCATGTTGGATTTAGCACGAGCCCGCGATCGTATGTGAAAGTTTAGACATGCGCACTAATATGAGAGAGCACAAAGATGGCGGACATTTCAGTATTTAGAAAATAATTTACTGCTATATTCTAATGAATATCTACAAAACAAGACCCTTGTTTAAGGGGTTATATATAAGGCAATCTTCCTGTCTGCTTGGATCTTTTCAGACTTCAAGATTTAAAAGTTCTGATAAGGTATGAAGCAAGACACAGGAAGCCCAAAGATGTGATACACGTGAGAAAGATTTTGACATTTCCTATTCGCTAATTTTATAGATGTTTTCACGAGATACTTGTCCAAAAGATTATGATTTAGTTGGGCCACAAGATTCTAAATCAAATATAAGAAAAATGATATTCTCAAAGAAGACCCATGAGACAAGGAGGGTGAGTGAGTGAAATTAGGAATACATCGTTTACAAGTCTATCTCTTCACTGCCCCCCACCCTCCCCGCAGGTTGGTATTGGGCTATATAGGGATGTTCTGCCCAGGGGATTCACAAGCTAAGATATGGAAAAGGAAAGTCAGCGGAACTAGGACTAGTCCTTGATAAGCGAGCATGCTTTGCTTATTTGCAAGATAAAACACACAGCCATGTGTAGGGTAATGAAAGGGGTACTGTTTTGCCAACATTTGGTATAAAAGAGGGTAAGGGTTTCAGAGTCCAGGTGGAGCATACCTGTAAAAATGTGCCAGAGCAATCAATCCCTCCCTCCCCTGGCCCCCGCGTGACTGACAAACATCTAATACAATGCTATTCTATCCATACTAGTACAGTAAATATCCATTTCTCTATGGAATGCTACTTCAAAATACCATTCAAATTTTATTGATACCCTGAAACAATATAAGTTGGTGTTATCAGATTCAGACGATAGACCTGTTTTGAAATAACGAAAATGGTGCATTGTGGTCTAGCTTAGTTACAAATTTCTTTTGTTCATTGTGTTCATTAATACGATGAAGGTTGCGCCACCACCCCTCCCCCAAACCCCCTTTAGCTTGGCTACGCAGGCTAATTATGATATTATTTGTACCAAAGCTAGTGCATCACAGTGCATCACAGTGCATTCTGTTTATGAGTATCTTTTTTCAACCACAAGTTTTTGTTTGAACCCTAAAAGTTACACTAAATTATAATAAAATACTCCTTTATGACTTTCCTTGTGCATTAGAAGTTATTCTCTCCCCCTTCAAGGGACATATGGATATTTTCTCTAACTAGACATTGTATTGTAGATACTACAGAATTTGATTCTGCTGGTTACATCAACAGGAACAAGAATTGAGATTACAAAAGCAAGCCTTGCAATCCTGGCATCAGGAGTTCTGGACAAAGCAGAATGAGAACTTCAATCAGGTCTTATGAAACCTCCTTTATGCATTGTACCACACTGCAATAGGCTTTTTTGTCTTATAGAGGCTTAGTTTGCACTTTCACATGATGGCAGCCATGACAGGAAGCATTACATAACAACAAAAGAGTCTTTTTCTCGTGGGAAACTGTATTCTTTCTCATAGATTGTAAATCAGATTAGACCAGATTCAATTGTTCCTGCCTCTGATCATCATAGGTTGCCATCACGGGTGCAAAGCCTTTAAGGAGGGAGAGTCTTAATCCAATTTGCATCTCAAAATTTGCCCACTCCCACTCCCATTCATGCAAAATCCCAGTCCAAGTTATAGATTTAGAATTGAGAGAGTTAGAAAAATCCAAGTCTCAGTAATGGTTAAATCCCAATCCAAGTGCATGAAATCCCCTTTTCTCATTTCTAGACCCTCTCATAAGAACACTAGATACAGTAAATGTAAATATTACATACCCCCTTACACATACCCCCTTACACATAATACCCAAGAGTTGTTGAGGTAGGCCTACAACTTCACCATACTTGTGTCTTTATTTTAGTCAAAGAAAAAGTTCTTAGCAGAAAGAACGAAGAATAAAGATGAGAGTGGTGAGTTGAAATGACTAATAGACCCCTTTTAAAAGTCCCAATTCTCAGAAATTTTAAATTCTTCTTCAAATTGAGTTACTTGGAAGTAATGTGCAAAACTGTCATGGGTAAAACTATTTGGTTGTGGGATGCGTGAGGTAGATGGATGCTTATAAACAGTACCAGTACTAAATTTTATTCAATTTTATGAACCATAATTGCTTTTTTAAAATACTTAGAGAAGCAGTTTGCCGATGATTTGTCAGTATTTTACAAGGATTTTTTGGATAAAAACTTCAATCTTCACAAACATTATCTATGGTAATTATGAAATAAATAATTAAATTAATAAGATGATTTCCTTTAGCAACAAGTGCAACAAGTGTCACTTGTTAATGTTTACAAACTTTGATATCGTGATGTTAATATGACAACCATTTAAAGAAACATTCTTGACGAATTGATTTGTTTTGTCAAGAACAAATTAATCACTGTTTGGTACTTGAATAGTCTCCTTCACAGTTCCCTTCACCATTTTGAAAAGGTAGCAATGCCTTTGCATCAAAGTGAGGTTAATGGTAAACTTGCAATGATAGACACATGAATAATTATCCAAGGTGTTCATGAAAGGTCTCTATAATTGCAAGCTCTCCATTCACCTTGCTTCAGTGTAAAGGCATGGTTACCTTTCAAGATGGCGCAGGGGAGTATTAGAAAGGCTTGTACTTGTGTCACCACAACTATATTACACTCCAAATGACTTAAAAGGATAATAGCTTTTTCAGAATATATAACAAGATAACTAGCATGTTTTATATTCTTGAATTCATAGCAATAAATATCCTTGCTAACTTCCCTTTTTTTTAACCGTTACAGGGAATGGTACAAGAGGAATTTCAAGCTGGTTTGGCCGTCATTTCTTATTACTCTAGAACAGTGCAAGAAAGTGTTGCTCAGAAAGTAGCTCATATCAAGCAATTGGTGTCGTTTTTTGTATTCCTGTGGTAATCACTATCGTGGTTCCTGTTTTAAACTTTTCAGTAACTTTTCGGTCAAAAATCAAACTGGTTTTCCTTGTTTTGCATGCTAGGACTCGAAAACCTTTAAATTTTGAATAAATTGACGAAAAAAAAACTGTTTTTTCATGACGATAATTTATTCAAATTTTCAATATAAGTAAGTACAATCCTGATGATTTGCTTGAATGAAAATTGACACCATAGTTAAGGGCAAAGCTTGATATGTACATTTTCTTGATACAGTTCTGTAAATTCAGTTGTATATACTATGTCAAAACTGAACGTAGATTTGATTGGGTGCCTTTGTTTATTTCTACATGATAATTCACACAACCTTACCCTACTCCTACCACACCACCACTATCATCTAGACTCATAACATCATTTTCATATCACAAACGACACACTGAAGTACGAAAATTGCTCACAAATGAACTATTTTATCATTGTTGGAAATCATTTCTCGTACAGGTGAAAGACGTTTATGAGGTGAATTACCCTTCTTGGACTTTTCAGTGACAGACAATTTTACGCAATATCTAGATTTGATTATTCTGCATTCAGTTGCCTCATGGTGTCCTTCCTAGTTTCATGCCAAACCTCCATGAAAACTGGACTAACCGCCATTCACTTACTAAGTCTTTTCATATATTGATTCGGGTCAAGAAGTGAAATGAGGTTGTTTTCTTTCGTGAAGTCGTATTTTCCAAGAAGATTTAGCTTTGGAATGACGGTGCCATTTTGTCTGAAGATTTCTCCCAAACGTGGTTGGTCTGTATGGCAAAATCAAGCTGTTACTTCTACTTTTCTTCACTCTCTCATCTCGTGGGGTTTTAGACATCTGTGGCCCATCAATACAAGATTTGGCGTAAGCATTCTTACTTCCATTCGTCGATCTGTTAATTTGTGGTAGTCTTAGAAGTGATGCTGCACCAGTCATGCTTTCAGATGGTGACGCTGGATGAGTCCAGAATCGAGCACTTGGTTCGTTTGACTCAACCGTAATGACTGGTACATCTCGGGGACTTTTCGTAACATGTGTTGGTACAAGGCTTCTTCTTCTAGGCGAACGACGTTCTTGCTCGTTGACATTGTTCTTAGCTGTCGAGTCTACATTAGAGATAATAAGTTGGTCATGCAAATCAGGAAGACGGAGTTCTTCTTGAAGAAAATTACTTTGTTCTGTCTTTGGTTTCTCGTCTATAGGATTGTAAAACTGTTCTTGCTCTTCTTTGATTTTCATCGCGTGCAGGGTACCCATTGCACCTCGAAATACATTAAAAATTTCATTCGGATCTTTCCTCACAGACCCTGGGAAACTCGACCGTTTGTCATAAGAATTCGTCTTTTTGAACTCCGCAAGAGCATCAAAGGAAGGACCGTTCGTTTCATCCATTGCTTTAAATATCTACCTTAACCACGACGTCTGCCACGACTTGTTGTTGCTAAAATGTTTGGCAGAAAATTGCAAAGTACAACGCCTGGATAAGAAAAATTGCCGGAGTGTTCAAAAAGTTTCAGCTTGGATGAACTTTCTGAATATTCACTTGCCACAGAGAAACTTCTTTGACAATCAGTACGATATTTGTCTTGAATTCTCTGTAATTTTCAGTTTGACAGCCAGGAAGACTGATGTACGTCAGTGTAATCCTGTAATCAAGGCAGTGCACGAATAAACGCATCAAAAACCAAACAAAGTACTGAGACTGTTGGTGCTATGACTTCAATCCTAAATTGGTTTTGGGTGGGCTTTTCTTTTTTAGTCAGAACTGCGAAACAAAAGGAAAAGCCGTCATCAACAAACTGAGATTATTGCCTTCCAATCTTCTTGCCACTTCGTGGTCCCATGGGAGAAGCAAGTCATTTCAAGTATAAACGATAAGAAGTGGATCATGGATTGTTTTGTTTTGATCACATTAAACACATCTGTGATGGTAATTTAGCCTTTCTCGGCTGATACCAACTGTAATATTGAAACACTTCTTCATAAGTTGGAATCGTCGGACCATCAATGATCCGTGTAACAACCTTCTATCGTTGAGCATTTGAAAGATAACCTAAAAGGCTTTCAACGACTTTTTTGTTACGGCATTCACAAATTATGGCAAGTGTGCCATTACATTTTTGGTCAAGTGA
>OCZR010230424.1:0-14635 GCA_900234385.1 Anemonia viridis | reverse complement strand
TGAAATGTTAAGTGCGATTGCATTGTGTGATTTAATTTGGTTCAATATGCTTAAATCTGTGAACGTGGTATCACGTCGAGCTTTTACTTATAATTTTCTTTTTGAATGAGAAAAAGAGAAAGTGATAAAAGGAAAAATGGAAGACTTGACAGCTCTTCGATTAACTGATATTTTTTATTCTTTTGATAATCTTTTTCCATATTTCTTAAATGGAAATTATACTAAAAGAAAAAGTGGAAACATTTTTATTTTTAATTTTTTTTTTCGCTTTTTCTTTTAAAAAGATTCAACAAAAAGCAAGAAAAGAAAAGAAAAACAAAGCTGAAAGAAAAATTAAAAAAGAGTCAAACAAATATTCCAAAGAGGAATTTCTTGAAAAATTAAATCTTGCCTTTCTGAAGTCTCATGCCAACATATCAAACATCTTTGACATGTAAATATATTCAAAAAATGTTGTGTATAAATAATTAAAGAAATTATATATTTTTCTAAAGTTTTGATTGGCTTCTCAAAAATAATCTTTCTGATTTTCAGTTGTAGTATCATTTCTTTAAACAAATATATATAAACTATGATTGTTAGAAATAATTCTTAAGAAATTAAATATTTTTAGGACAGTTTGGGGTTTTGAAAACTTCCTCAAATTGAACATTTTAAGAACTTCAAAGGATGAGGTTTCTAAAAGCATCAAAATTTAGAAATTGTCACTTATTTTAGCTATCAAGTGTTTGTTTACATCTATTATTGAACCCAAACTTTGCACTTTTCAAAATTTAATTCCAGAGGTATGTATACAGTTTGCTATAATTTTAAGAAAAAAATTATTTATAAAGAATAAATTAGAGAGAGGTACTTAATATCATAGATCTATATATATTTAAAAAAATATAGAATTGTATGAATATTTTGAAGTATTGTACAATTTGAAAATTACTATCACTTCTAAGATATAGTCTTATATTATGATCATAAGTAGGAATAATAGAATGGTGTGAAAAATTGGCCAAAATACTGAACAGGGTCCCATGATATTCCGTTTGCGCTGCCGTCAATCAATGATAATCAGTTGGTACCTCTTATATTTTTGACTGGCAGCAGTGAGAAAGCAAATTCCAACGGGCAACTTGTATCGTCGGTGTCCAAGTAATTATGAAAATCGCAGTAATGGCATGACTTATATTCCTGCATTTATTATGCTGTATGTGATATATTAGTACAATTCAGAAATACGAAAAACATTTAATGAAGAGCATATTCGATTCAATTCTTAAATGTTTCAAACCCAGTCCTTCCACTGTTCTGTTCACTTTTGGGTCTCAACCCATTTTTATTTTATTTTATTCATCTTTATTCAAGATTGAAGGTTTTGTGCTCCCAATCCAAGGAAAGGGAAGACTCAGTCCAGTCCAAATGAATAGGTCAAAGTCAAGGACAATGAAAAGACAGAAATCTAAAGAATTTAATGATTCTATTGAAGAGGTAAGGGACATCTTACTCTCTCTTTTAGGGGTTAAATTTATTTTTTTTCGATAATCATCCTGTCCCTCTTATATGGTAGTGTCCTTTACCCCCATAAAGGGGCACATCAAATGGTACAATGGTGAAGATTTTTGAAAGTGATGTTATTGCTGTCATCACTAACACCACCGCAAGTGTAGCAATAATGTGCAGCTCGATCAGCTCAACACGGTCAAACTGAAACCATGTGATTATGGTGATTGTTTTTCAGGAGAATGAGAATAGTATTGAACAAGAAGATATGAATGAAGATAGGCAAATAGAATCAACACCTAATCTTAACAGTTCATCACCAAGTAAAGTTACTGATAGTACTGATGATGAACAAGGGAGTAAAAAAGACAAACAAAATCAGGAGGAAATAGAAAATTCAAATGAAACATTGGAACGAAAGGAAACTACATATTGTACAAAATCTACAAAGACAAAACAAGAAAGCGTAGAAAAAGCAAGTCGATTCAAAGACAATAGTCCTTATAATCAATCCGTTGAAAACTTATATATGAAAAAACAAAAACGAGTCATTCGCGCGCATCAGCGTGGAGCTACGTACCCAGCAAGTACCAACAAGAACAGAACAGAAAATGAGGGTTGGAATAATAGTACGAAGGTAGAAGAACCTAGGAATCCAAGTACAAGTACTACAACAGCCAAGAAGAGTAATCACACGCGAACCTTGTCGCAACCACAATCACATTTCACTGGGAAAATGAAATATGATAACCCACTGTTCGAGAGAGTGAGGCATGCGAAAGAAGTCGCAGAATGTGCTATCAAGGTAAGTTGAAGCCCAGCTGCTACCATGTGACGGAATCGCAGTCGAAGTAGGTTTTGATGGACGTCAATCAAGACGTTTACATAACATTCCCTGTGCCCTTGAAAACCTTGTGTTCAATGTTTCGACAAATGTCATGGAAGCATTTGTTTGACACTCGTCCATATAACCTAGTTTGTCGCAACGGCAAGTCGTGCGCGCATGTGTGATGGAGGTAAGAGCCTGTCTGCGTTAGTTAGCTTGATGAGTAGCACTTTCCATCCGCAGAGCATGGCCATTTCATGCTGCACATTTCGTCGAAGAATAACAGATATCTAGAGTGAAGGCGGTGGGGCTGTATGATAATGAAATTTTGAAGCATTATCCACATTATCCCTTACTTTTTTAAATGTTACTGACTTTTCTTGAAACAGAACAAGCGTGTTTTTATCTGCCATGGTCCTTACCCCATAGTACGTGCGACATTGAGACGCCGCGGCTACGTAGAGAAACATTACAGCCCTTTAATTAAAGCCAAGAAAGGGAAGAATAAGCACAACGAAAGTGACGATGATTCCTGTGATAGTGGCGATGATAGCGATGAAAATACAACCCCTAATAGCTCCCCGCGCGGGAAGGAAAGTAACACCAAACCACCCGCGAGAAGCAAAGGGAACGGAAACAAGGGAAATAGCAAATCAGTTGGAGGGAAAAAGGACGATGAAGGAAGCGGTAGTGATGACAGTTGCAGTGATGACGATGACGATGATGACGATTTGGAGGATGAGGATTGGAAGGCTGGGTACGAAGGAGGCGGACCTAACAGTGAATTCAATCTGATGGTAAGTGTTTTCAATAGACCTCAGCAGCCATCGTGATGCAGCTAAATTTATAGTACAAATAATAAAATCGAATTCTCAGGAGATTGGATTTTTTGTTTTGTCCTCCAGATTGTTTTTTTGTTTTCCCTGTCATTTCATCCCGCGGTTATATTTCTTGATATTTTCAAATTTCGCGACAAGTTGCACGATTTTGTTGGTCGCATTTCCACACCTAACTACGAATTATTTTCTTTGTCATTTAGTCAAGAATGGTTCGAAACGCAGTTGCGTCATTCATCTGGACTGTCAAACGAGACGACGTGGACTTCAAGTTCTTAAGAAAGGTAATTTGTAAAAGTAGTACAGTTATTTTTGTTCACCCTCTGCACACGAATCAACGGATGTAAGACACAAATTACGTTTGCAACATACTTTTAACCGGCTCCAAATACTTTGATGGTCCAGGACTCGAGTTCCCATGCAAACGTCATTGGTGTTGCGCCACCCGGTTGGCTCAGTTGGTTGAGCGCCGGACTTAAGTGCGGGAGGTCAAGGGTTCGATTCCCGGCCGAACCAACACTCAGGGTCTTAAAATAACTGAGGAGAAGGTGCTGCTTTTGTAATAATACCTGCAAATGGTTAGACCTTCACGTGGCTCGGATGACCACGTAAAATGGCGGTCCCGTCTCTCCACACTTCCTAACCTTGCATTGGAGGGACGTAAAAGAACCACTGCTGACGTAATAAAACCCTGGCAGTAACCATCCTCAGTGTCTACACTTCATACTAACCACCTCATTCATCTCATTGTAAAGCGCCTTTGAACTTATTTACATGATAAAAGTGCGCTATACAAATCCTATATCATTATATAATTATATGGTGTTATATATTTGAGGATGTTCGATATTTAATGTGTTTTTTTCTTTTAGGATCAAACTGTCAATCATTATTCAAGAGCATATTCCTTCACCACCAAGGTGAGTAAGATTGGAGTCATGTATTCTGTGCATTCAAGAAGCAATACAAATAAAGTAAAAGAATCAATTTGATGTTCCTACTGCTTTGAGCTAACTGCGGCCCCCTCTTCCAACCGGCTGCTCGTCACTCAGGCTAGGATAGCGCGGTAGTAAACCGCTCACCTCTCACCTTTGAGGTCCAGGGTTCAATTCTCAGTCTTCCTTGCGCCTGCCAGAGCCGCCTTTACATTCTTTCCGCGTTGAACCCGTAGAGCTGCGTTAAGGCTGTGGCGAATAACGATAAAAGGTTTTAAGTCGATACTAGCAATCGGACTAGTTTCCTATTATCTGTTATATATATAGAAATACTTGGGTTCTTTTTTAATAAGTTTTTAGATAGGTGTCCCAAATTAGTTTACCGTTATGTAAACTAGATACACCTAACACGATAATAAATTTTATTATTATTATTATTATTATTATTATTATTATGGCTAATCATTGAGTGAAACCCTCTCCGAAATCATTTACTTTGATTCGCGTCTTGAAGAAGGGCGCAATAGACCTTTTCGGTTTGCAATTGGTCGTAATGTTTTCCCATTTCAGGACACGTGGTATTCTCTGAATATTCTTTTCATTTATAGTGCATAGATGTATGTATGATTGTAGTAAGCCTCTGTAACATTTCAGGTTGGGTTATGCACTAATCTGCGCAATCTGGCCTTCTATGAAGAGGACGATCAACTGTCGTTCTTTCCGAGGTGTCATCGATTAGGTGTCGAGGAAGACAAATTAGATTTTATAGGTAAGCTAAAGAATTCAATGCAGTGGAAGGTATTGGGACAAGTTACAAATTTGCCTGCAACATTTCAATGGATTCCACGTCAATCATAGATAATTTGTTCATCCACCTTGAAGTTTGAACGACGAAACAAGTAAAAAAAGCCGTCAACAAGTGCGCATTTTTGACCAGGAATTATTTTATACGACGTTCAAAATCATAAGTTGTCAATATAAAACTATTTTACGATAAGTTTTTGATGAATATCCTTTTAAAAAAAGGTGCGTCACAAATTGAATTGGCTTCAATGTCAATCAAGGAGATAAGTTATTCATCTCACATTAATTTTGACGACTGAATCAGCTTTGCGAAAAGATTAATGGTCCAGAAAAATTTACTTTTTTCTGTGGTATTTTTATCAGAGGATTTTCGACTGTGCGCTGCTATGTCAATCATTAAATGGGTCCTATCACGATACAGCGATGGCCCAGATACACAGACTAACATACCCAGTATAAAGACAACGGAAAGCGACGAGATACCGTCACAACGTGATACACCTGTGACACGCCCTATTGAAGTTGCTAAAGGAAATGTACTACCTGTTAAGGCCCTAACCTTGAGCCTTGAGGCATGCCGAGAGTACCTTAGATGTCGAGAACATCTTGATATTGATGACTCCTTAGACAAGGTAAGCCGAATCAGGGAGTGGTTCGAGCGCAGAGGGACACTAGTCTTCCTGGCAAAAAGCACGCGCGCCTCTCAACTGTGGAATGATCGCTAATCCACTGAAATAAAGAGAACTTCAATTCTTATATCAATTAATATTAATAACTTAATAATATTCCATTTGTTCGTATTTTAGAAGCCAGTAATATCAGAGGATGACTGGGATCAGATTATTGAGTTTTCTTATCAATTGCGGTAGGTTTAGTAGTTTTGTTTGTTTGTTTGTTTGTTTTGTAGTTTTTATCATAGGATTGTTTGCATTATGCCCATTGTTTTGTTCTTTTCTTTTGTGTTTTCTCTTATATATCGAGTGCATATCACCCTAACTTTTTTCTTGCACTTTGTATAGTAAACAAGGCTCACTTGTGGCCAACGCCTTTCCCTTTTATCAAGAATGTCAGAGCATCTTGAACAAGGTAAAACCTTAGTATAACTGAAGCGACTGAAATTTCCTTATCTAATCTTTGAGCAAGTGTAAAAACTATAGGGATCCCCTTGGTTTAGCAGATGGGTGCTGACAGTTTTCAAAGCTTTTTGCATTTTTTCCCTTTCTATTTGCGCTTACCAATGCTAGAAGAAATGAATGGACCAATTTGGAGAATTAAAATTTGATACAGTTTCAAATTTGGAGAATATAAAAACACTTCTCATATATATTTTTAAACAGAAAACGAAATATTGTATAGCATTTGAAGATAATTTAGTTCCTGTAGATTCATGGAGTATTTCTTGTCATGTTGCTTCACAGATGAGAGAACACTTACCTCAATGCGATATTGATGGTCAGCGGAATATATGGATCGTGAAGCCTGGGGCTAAATCACGTGGTCGAGGTAAATATTACTATTTTAGAAGCCAAGGCTGGTGAAGGTTTTGTTGCCTATTAAATGTCGCATGCTTCATGTTGCTTACCAAGATTTTAGAGCCTTTTTAGAAGTAGCTGTGTATTATATTGAACAAGTGTGTTGATCTTCAACTAGGGATTATGTGTATGGATCGCCTGGACGATATTCTCAAATTAACGGGAAATATCATTGGGCAGAAAGAAGGGCGCTGGGTCGTGCAGAAATATATAGGTAAGCCAATAAAGAAATTAAGGCCACATTTTATATTGGCTTGGGCTGTCTGTGCTATGGATCCTATACCATGCGCATGCGCATTTGTATGTCTGGGTGTGCTAAATCAGAAGTATTTCCTACGTTCTCGACGAGGTCGTAGAAGGGAAACAAAAATGATGAGAAAGTTCTTTTCTAATTGCACAAGTGATAACTGATTCATATTAATACACAGTCAAGTGCTCTCTTATTGGTACTAAATGATGTTCCTGTGCGCCAATCATGACTTTGCTGCATCCAAGCGTTCTAATTGGATAAACGCGAGCTTCGAGCACTAAAACTAATTACTGCAGTTAAGGTGGCTCCAAGCAATTTTTCTCACCACAATTCTACAATTCAAAGGGTGGTATCCATTGCTTTATCAGTGGTGTTCATTGCTTTATTTGATCCTCACAGAGCGGCCATTACTTATCTACAAGGTCAAGTTCGACATTCGTCAGTGGTTCTTGGTCACAGACTGGAATCCTCTGACTATATGGTTTTACCAGGTAAGGGAATATAGTTATTTACATCTTGGCTGCATAGATCTCTTAAATGTTTTCCCATTTCAGTCTATGTGTCATTCCCTAGAATGTCATTTTTTTCGCTTACCATTGTGCATGAGAAGATACATGAATATGGATACCACCCAAACAAAGAATCAAGGAAGAGAATGACAGGAGAATGACACATGGTCTGGAATAGGAAAATGTTACTACACTCAAGCTAAAATGCTAGCTCTATTGGAACTAAGAGGTGTGAGGATTTGGAAGTGTTCCCTGGTTGATTGTGGTGGGACCGACCAGGGCCATGAAGGGTGTATTTTTCTTCTACGTAAAAGATGAAGAAGATGAGAAGAATTAATAAAACTTTATTGTAAGGAATTTCATGTCATGGAACGAAATTAGCTAACAACCTTTTTTTTCTTTAGGATTGCTATCTTCGATTCTGCTCTCAAAACTTTTCACTTGAAGATTTCCACGTGTGAGTTAAACCGACTAAACTTGCCTTTGTCCATATTTTTATGAAGATTTTACTTCCGTGATAATGAAACTCTCTTCTATTCATCATTAGGAGTATTCATCTCGCCAACAACTCGGTTCAAAAGCATTTCGAGAACGGCAAAGTTAGAGACCGACGTCTGCCAGATGAAAACATGTGGTCGAGTGACGATTTCAAAGGTTATCTCAAGTAAGAAAACGTATTCCTTCATTTTGTTAAGCTAGGTTTTTACTAGCAAAGTAAGCTAAACAAAAACTCAAGCACAAGAAGTCCTTATTTTATTGTGAAAACAGGATCAGCGCAAGTACAAGCACGAAGGCAAGGATCAGAATTCCCCTTTAATCTGTGCTTGTGTTTGTGTTTGCGTCACTAGTAAATATCGGCAAAGCTTTTTGAGTTCCACTTTTGATATTGTTTCTTTACGCCCAGCTCATGCACAAAATACAACTGTTGGATATCACGCGTAAAATTCCACCGTACCGTGTGCCTAGTTCTACGATGGTTACGATTAGCATTGCACGCAACATTAAATAAGTATTTGGATCACGTTCTACTTCTGCGGCGTTGCAACAGCTTGATGCTCTCAGCAAACTATTTTGGCGAGCGTTGGCCAGAATCTTGTAGCGTTCCTCAGTTTATTTACATTAAAAGTGGTTGTGTGTGATATCCCTCTGAAACCCTGTTGCTTGCAACATTGCGCGCATATATTTGCCACTGTTTCTAGATAGGTGTTATATATTGATGTCGCACTTTTGTAGCTAATTTTTTTTCGTTTTTTCTGGAATATAGAAAGAAAGACTTAGGAGGCATGTGGGACAATGTCATCTATCCAGGAATGAAAAAAGCCGTAATTAATGCTGTCAAATCCTGCCAAGAGATAGTGGAGTACAGAAAGGTACCTGATTGGGCTTGCTAAATCATTGGTTTATTATACAGTAGTTTATAATGGTAATATATAAATTCATTTCAGAACTCGTTTGAACTGTATGGTGCTGACTTCATCATTGCAGAAGATTACATACCATGGCTGGTAAGGTGGAAAGCTTTTTTCTCTAGAATCAAACAAACAAGCGAACAGAAAGAACAGTCGAACGGACACTCAAGCAGCTTACAAACAAAATTTGTTTTTGTGCGCGAGACGTCTTCAACGTGCTTTACGTCAACGATATAGGACACCATTTGCATTGTTTTACGTCCTGAGGACGTTAACCACTTTCAGGATTTTTCGCGTACGAAAAAAAATGCGCTCTCGCGCTGTCACCTTTGACGTCCATGTTTTCATGCACTTCGCTCGAACTACAATACTATGACGGTTATCTCAGCGTTCATTATTCCCAACCATTGCTTTTGAGTCCATTGATTTATTAATCAGATCCACTGTTGATTTATGTGCGTTAAAAGTTACCTTAAACTGAAAGAACCTAACACTGTCAGGTGTTTTTTTTACTCATACATATTTGTTTGTTTTATAGATTGAAATAAATTGTAGTCCAACAATGGGAGCAAGCACAGGCGTCACCAGGAAAATGTGCGCTCAAGTCGTAGAAGACACCATGAGAGGTAAGAAATTCTTTCCATATTGCGCGTAGCTTTCTCTGAAGGTAATAGACCCCTCGCAGCACTTCAGAATGCAGCGCAATTTGCAGAACAAAACAATGGGTTCCAAATCTCAGAAGATATCATAAAAACTCTTGTTTTGTCCTCCAAATTGAACTGCTCTGACGTCATGACGTGAAGGGATCTGCATCACAGGAATCCCATGAGATGAAGTAGCTAGCCTGCATACAAATGCAAACTGATTTCATTAAGAGAGAGTATTATGCATTATGACAACCGACCTCTTTCTTTTTTAGTTGTGTTGGATAGACGAGAAGACAAGAACTGTGACATTGGTCGATTTGAACTCGCGCATAAACAAGTAAGTTGGCGACTTCATTTAAAAGCTTATTTCGTTGAACTTTGAAAATCTAGCGGTACAGACGCTTCCACTCCGCGCCTTAATTAACCGTACCGTGTGCCATCATGACTTTAACTTTACACAATCTGCTTTAATCTCGCGCGATGTAATTGGTTCAGAGTATGTGACAGAGCGCTGATGTTGTATGTCATTCAAAAGCTCGGCTCTCCCAATTTCGTGTGATTTTGACATTTTTTCCTCCTTTTGTTAACAGCCCCTTATAAGTGCACCTCCCTATATCGGAGTCAACCTAGCAGTCGAAGGACAAGGAATTCGAAAGCATGGTGGACAAGCAAGACGGGCCTCCTTGTCTGCTAAAATAACTACTTTATCTCGACCTCGGGACACCAAAAACGTCTTGAATGATTCAATAGAAGAAAAACAACGCGAGAAGCGAGAAAACTCGAAACTACATAGCAGTTCTACTAAAAGTTTGGGAAAGAAAACCGAAGGAAGTTGGGCTACCGGAAGCTCGGGGCAACTGCAGGCGGCTCCAATAGAAGAGAAAATCTCCAAAATGCTGCCTGCTAGAAATAAAAACCATGGAGATGTGAAAGGGAACTCTCAGCCGCGTGTGTCACGCCCTATGACCATCCCAAAAGCAGTGTTGCGTTACACCACTGATAACAATAATAATATGCAACGAAAATCGCAATTGCCTATATCAATAGGCCCTGATCATTGATCATAGGATGATGTAAAATGATTATCATCTGATAGATGATGTCCAAACTTAGTGTCGCGGATGGCGCGTCTCGAAATTCCTCGAATTCCGCACGCACTCCAATGAGCCCCAATTTCTCCCACCAAAACAGCATAAAAATATCTATCATAAATAAATATTTTCAAAAAAATATTATCAACTCAATATCACAAAATGGGTCTACGGGAAAAATAAAATGTTACTTTTTATTTTTGAAAAAGAATTTAAAGTTAAAAATATATTTTACAGCGCATGTTTTTACAAGAGAAAATTCTCAATTCTAAAAATTTCAGGTCTCTTTCTTGTCTGGCAAAGTATAACGATATTTAGTTGTCATCATTTCTCCACTTCAAGGGTTAAATTCTGAATGGACATTAAAAAATGTTAAGGGGATATTCCATTATTTAACACAAAATATTTAATTTTAATGTAAAGATCTTTACGGAAGGTAATGCTTCAAGTGTAAATAAAATTTGAAGAAAGTCGCGTATTTACTCGTACTTTAAAATTTATAAGATGAATGAACATTTCGTATTTGATCATTTTGCATTTGATATTTTTTATTAGAGGGGGGGTAATAGTTGTCATTAAGGGGATTTGATTGCGGATTAGAGGGGTTGGGTGGAGTCACTGGACCCCCTCCCACGCACACACAGAAACAAATCACGCCCCTGGGTTAACCGTCACTTTTATAGAGAGAGAGGTAAGAGAATAAATAAAAAAATAATTATGTTTATCAAAGCAAACATGGAAGTCGTACCGAGGATGTCACTCCTTTCCATGTGCTATGCCGTGAGGTATACTCCAGCATAGAAGCAAATTATGTGGGTTAAAAATAAAAAGGGAGGTATTATTTAAAATACTTTAGTAAGAGGTATTATTTTTAATATTCATTACAAGGATGCGGTAAATATTTGGTCAGGGTCGATCAAAATCCTTAGTAACGCAATCTTCACTACCATTCCTAAGAAACAACATTGTAGCTTCATCTATTTTAAACTATAAATAATTTCTTTAAATATAACTAGCATATTAAAGAGTGTTATATTGGTTTCCAATAAAGCGGAATTATTTCTCCCACTGAAACGGAAAATAACAAAAGTTACATTCCATAAATACCGCAATCTCGTGCCGTGACATCAAAACAAGATGGCGTCTCATGGGTACGCTTCACCTTCTGCTCCTCCACCATTTAGCGAGGTTAACATGACATTCAACCAGTCTACAGCATTCTCAGACTCTATACCAGCCACTCAAGTAGAAATTCATGTCTCATGCAGGTGAACTAAAGCTCTAGAGTTGAAATTTAACCCAATATTTTGGCTTCATAGCATCAGATATCAGCCCCAGCTACTTGAATAATCACGATAACACACCAAAAAAATTTGTGAAAAACAGTTTATTTTAGCGATTCTCTTTATACTATAAGTTCATTCATCACCAAGGATGATTTTTTTTTTACCCAGCTCAAGAATTATTAAGAATTTGATTGCGAAATTATTGTCTTTTTGTCTTATTTGTTTTCAATACAATTGGCTAAAAACTGAAGTGTCGCAAAAAAATTATAAAATTTTCCCTTATCTTTATTTATGTTATATAGTTTCTAAAAGTTTACATAGTGTCATATATGTTATGTAAATATGTTTACAGGCATAGATTGTATCAATCTAGACCAGTTTGTTTGAATCTTTTGTTTGTAAAGATTGTATTTTTGGATGTTTTGATAGGGATCTTGCTGATATGGATGTGTTCTCCAAGTCAGATCCTTGTAAGTAAAGTAGTTATGAATAATTTAACTTGTGATACAATATTTCAATATCTATTTTAAGAACATGGTCTTTCTATATTTCCAATGCTTTTTCTTGTTCCTAATGTGATTATAAATTATGTACAGTTTATCAATTAATTCATTTTTGTATAATGGTGCAGTAAATTTACTCTTTGTACCAAAGTTTCAAAATCAATTTGTATTCATGTCATTCAAAATATTATTGTACAAATTTGCATTTTGATATTTTTGGCAACAAATATCTAAAGCCATTATGTACGTGTCGCAGGAGTGTCTCATCTCAGCTGTTTGAATTGAATTGAACTGACCCATAAAATTTTCAACATGATCATGAATTTGGAATTTTACTGCAGTTCTCACATAACTTAAAGCCTTTGATTGCTTTTTGAATGGTTTACCAATATATTAACAAATGGCAGTTTGTTTGACTAACATGATGTGGGCTAGGTACACATGCCAATAAAATGTATATGGAATGTACATATAATATACACCCTATATATAACTTCTAGACAGTCGACTTAGTAATGATTATAGACTCTCTCATTATGACATTCAGATGATATTATATTGTTTTTGACATTTATTATCACCAGTGTCAATCTGTCTATCTATCTCTTA
The DNA here is from genome assembly GCA_900234385.1 of Anemonia viridis. NCBI lineage: Eukaryota > Metazoa > Cnidaria > Anthozoa > Actiniaria > Actiniidae > Anemonia > Anemonia viridis. The sequence goes on along the minus strand of OCZR010230424.1, from coordinate 1,907 downwards.
TTAGAAAAATCTACTAATGGTCTATCACCAATCAAGCGTTTTGATTGACTGAGCTACTAAGGGTCTATTAGTGATAGACCTCTCGTAGTGAAAAGCGCCAGATTTATGAACCAGAAATAAATTATTTCATGCAAATTTCAACATTTTTTCATTCTTTATTATTGTACCTATTACTAGGTTTTTACTAAAAACAGTTAGACCTCTCGCTCTCATGGCCTACCAGTCAATAGCCCATTCTGCCTATTGACTCATAGACTATTCAGACTTGAGGACTAATTGTTAATTATTAATGTTATTATTATTATTATTGTGATTATTAAATTATGATTATTATCGTTGAGTTATCAGTTTTTTATTATAAATTATTGCATTTCTAAATATTCATTATAAATTATCATCATATGATTACTTTTAATATGGTATCTGTTATGGGATATAGTACACTTCTTGCAAATGTATTGTTTTCCCATTTCAGAACATGTGTCCTTATCTTCAGAATAAGATTCTTTGTTTGAGTTGTATCCATACATATTCATGTCTCTTCTTAACAGAGAAATGCATATGATACTCTAGGGAATGACACATGATTTGTAATGGGAATCAACATTATGCACAAGCTGAAGCCATCTCTTGCATTTGAAACAATGCTATAACAAACAGATAGCTGAGCTGAGGCCGGCAAGTTGCCAATAAATAATATTCTATAAAACAAGCAAGGATTATGCTCAACAATGGTTAATAATCTTTTTTTAATGATCCAGTGGTTGTTATGTACACACAAGGAATTGGCACCAAAGAATGGAGAGAGGTCAGTCACACTTTATACTGTAGCCTTAAGGGAGCATTCACAAAAACTTGTTGGAGGGGGGGGGGACTGATGAGAAATTATTTTCTATGAAAAAAATTTAGAGGACCCTCATTTCTTCATTTTATAGTTTCTAAAAATTTTTATAATTTCTATAAATTTTAGAATTCTAAAATTTCAAACACCCCTAATTCTAATTTGGGTACCCCCCTTTAAAGGCATTATTTTTTTCAAACACCCCCCTTTTTACATCTTAATTTTTTGGGGGACCCCCCCATTTCTCATCAGTCCCCCCTTCCCCCCAACAAGTTTTTGTGAATGCTCCCTTATAGCTGGTTAAATATACATATATTGATCAATGATGTATTTAAAAAAAATTCTTTTTACTTTGGCTGTATATATAATCACATAGTCTCCCTCACAGTCACATCAGTGTCATTGCTAAGTGCTTTTTCCCCAGACTAGTGGCTGCTTACCCAAGTAAAACATTCCTTTCTGATGAATTAACCAATCATTCTTTTTCTGTATAGTTTGGCAGGACAGAACACATTATGAACAATTTGAATCCAGATTTTGTCAAAACATTTATCACTCACTACTTCTTTGAAGAAGTCCAAAAACTGAAATTTGAAGTGTAAGTTTTCATTCCTTTTTTTCCCATTTTTGTTTCCCTCTTATTTTCCTTTTATCCTTTGTATCATTTCCTGTTTTTCATTTAATTTATGAATATGAAATTTAATTCCTTTGGTTTCTAACAAAATGATGTTTCAATATTTTTAGATATGATGTTGACAATAAATCTACTCGCCTTCAAGATCATGTTGAGTATTAATGATGATGATAATAATGTTGATTCATGAATCAGATAATGATGTTAATTTTTGGTGACGATGGTGATAATGATGATGATGCATGATGATTGATGATAGTGATGATGATGATGATGGTGATAATGATGATGATGCATGATGATAGTGATAATGATGATGATTGATGATAGTGATGATGATGATGCATGAATATTGATGATAATGATGATGATGATAGTGATAATGATGATGATTGATGATAGTGATGATGATGATGCATGAATATTGATGAT
>OCZR010230314.1:0-10858 GCA_900234385.1 Anemonia viridis | reverse complement strand
TACCGTCTTGCATGGTGTTATGTCGATACTCAAGACCTTTCCTACCGCGGAACCGCAATCATCGAAAGTAATCTTTTTGGCACTAACGCTGAGAAGCTGAGTAGCGCCAGCCAAGAGGAAGAAAGCAGCATACATCGACATCATTCCCGGTTACGTTGGGTACTGATCTCAATTGTTATCCTGAGACGCTAATAAACTTAATCGGGCCGCTTATACTAAAATGACGATACTTTTGTCGCGTGGCCAGGGTTGAGTGGGTCTGATGCCGTACATGTGGTCGACGCATGATAATAATGGTAATAGGACTGAGTAGAGACCAATTCGGTTTGTAATCATACGAGTGATGAAAACAAATCGGACGACCGCGAAGCGGGCCGCTTATACTAATATGACGATACTTTTGTCCCGTGGCCAGGGTTTAACGGGTCTGATGCCGTACATGTGGTCGACGCATGATAAATAATGTTAATAGGACTGAGTGAAGTCCAATTCGGTCTGTAATCATACGAGTGATACTCAGTTTACCAATTACTCAAAACTATTGTAATTTCTGAGGTAAAATTGATTCGCTTGTGGAGCTGTCCGATTACAAGCAACAGATCGATTAGCGGAAAATAGAGCAGTTACTTGACCAATTAGATTCGAGGAATTGTAATACAGTAAAAAGCCGCGTATAAAAACCTAAAAGTTAAGAACCTGTTGGCTAAAATGTCATCTTTAAGCACCCTTCACATAAGAACCATTTCAGGCTAAAATCCTAATACAAGAAAAAAAAGAAAAAAAATATGTTTTGTTGTTTTGTATACAAGGTTATTTGGGATTACAGTGATGTTACAGTAGGTTATTATATAGGTTATTGTAAATGACTGTGACGTCACCCCAGGCTTTTGAGAGTATTTGTTTTACTTGTAATGCCGGCTAAACACTGGCCATTATAAGACACCAAATTTACGGTAAACGTTGTGGAAACCACGATTATAAGGATGATTTTGAATAAGGTTGGTGTGAACCAGTTTAGTTTTATATTTCTAACTTGCAATACTTGGGACGAAGACACTCTGATGACAGTGGGTCACATTGGACGAGATGCATTACTTCCTGTGCCCAGGACGAGTTGTAACTTGCATCCTTATTCTATAGGAAACTCTACATAATCAAAGTTTATGTTTCTTGTACTCTAATCATCTAGACTAGCCTAGTTATAGCTTTGCTTAGTTTGTACCTTGAATAAGTTACATTTGTAGTCACTGAGTCTAAGACTGGTAAATAGATTGAATCTTTATTGTAAACTTGTTGATCTTTTCTTGAATCAAATTGTACTTTTAAGCAGATAGTGGGGCTAAGAAAGTTCATCATCCGCCAGAGCTTCCATTTTTTGATGATGTTGATGTTGCCGTTCGTTAAGCCGTTTTAATGTCTTTGATGTCCTTGTCTAGTTCACTTTCTTGTTCCACTGCGCGCATGCGATCTTTACTCTTTATCTCTGCAGCGAAATCAACACAGAAGACCATTTGGTTTGTCTGATCTTTCATCTCAATATCTATAACTAGTTTAAGTGGCGATGGATATGCAGGGCTAACAAAGATGGTCAGTGCAATGTTTGTCTCCTGGCCACTCTTTACGGGGCACTTCGTAAGATTACATAACTGCCATGTTTTAAAAGGCACTTTGATGCCAGAAATGATTCCATACACTTTTATCGTTGCCGATGAAATTTCTTCACTAGGAAGGAAGGTTAATGTAGACGTGACGTTCTCTCCTTTTTTTAAAATACAGGGTACCGTGTTGCATGGGGTTATGTCGATACTCAAGACCTTTCCTACCTTGGAACCGCAATCATCGAAAGTAATCTTTTTGGCACTAACGCTGAGAAGCTGAGTAGCGGCAGCCAAGAGGAAGAAAGCAGCATACATCGACATCATTCCCGGTTACGTTGGGTACTGATCTCGCTATCCTGAGACGCTACCAAGATATCCTGCGTTTTACAGAAGGGCCCGCTTATACTGAAATACGATACTTTTGTCACGTGGCCAGGGATTAAAGGTCTGACGCCACACACATAGTCAACATTGAGTCGCATGATAATAGACAAATAAGCAGTCGCGCAAGAAACAAGTCTCGACCAGATTGGCTTTCAGGCTTGATTCCAAAAGTTTTATGAGCCAATGAAAGCCAGTGAGCTCATCAGAAGGATTAAGCGAAATTCATGTTTGGGCGCAAGCCGTTGTGTGACGTCCACTCTTTTTTCTTTTAATTCTCTTTTCTATCCCTTTCATTTCCATTCCATTTTCTTTCTTTCCCTTCCTATTTTAGAACCCCTTTCTCGTCCCTTAAATCTCAATATTTTTCCTCTCATTTCTTTTCTTTTCAGTTCCCCTAATCACACGAGGAAATAAATTAGATCGTTCATTTTTAGGGACTGGTCTTTAAGTATAGGGGGTGGGGTGGGTGGGCCGCCAAAATCATGGGGGCGGGGCATGTTTTTTGAGCTCCTTAAAGGGGTGGGCCATCAAAGAAATGGCACCATACTGGAGGGCTTTTTTCACAACTTGAAAAATTAAAATTTCAGTTTAATGCGGTTTAAATTTTTTTGAATATTTCACCATGCATTTTTCCTAGTACTGTATATTCCAGCATTTTTTTCAAAAAAATTTCAAGTATTTATTAATTAATAGCAAATTCTATAGAAGGTGTCGAACAGCTTCAAGGGTTCTGCATAATACAACAATGACCTTGTGGCATTTATTCCGAGTAAAGCAATGCTCCAGTTGAAGTAAATTTCAGTTTCTTTACACACTAATACCGCTCCATCTCGACAGCTGAGCAACTTCCGGTGCTAAGCTAACCGGCATCAAACACTAAGAATAAGGATATTCTTTTATCTAATAAGTAACTTGGACAGGCATTCTGAAACAGAAAACATAATTCCGTTGTACTGTGTCCGCCATGTAAACTTGAGCAACAATCTTGTAGTTTCCTGGTATTTTTTCAATGCTTGTTTGTATAATGGCGGTTGCGGGCTCTTTCGCCTTCAGAGGGCACTTAAGATTATGGTCTTCACATGCAAAGGGGTTTTTTAGAGGCCATCGTAGTCTCTCTCCACTGGCAAATATGGCTACTACTTCGAAGAGCCCTTCTTGGACTATGTCTTCAGGAATGAACGTGATTTTGGCGGTAACATTATCTCCGACGTGGAAGACACAAGGATCAGAGTCACACGGAGTTAGATCAACCTGTATGACTTCCCCTACTGGCCGTATCAGCGATCCACATGCGTCAAATCCAACTACCTTTGCATCGGTTGAAGGTATAGCTAAGACAAAGGCTAAAACCACAAATCCACAAGCATGTATCAGCAACATTTTCACAGTATTCCAAACTTTGCCGTGGAGTAATTGAACTCGGCTGAAAACTGGATTAATAATTAATTTTCTACTGAATTCGTTTCGAAGTTGGAAATTTTTCAGCTTTCAGGCTATCAAGCTGTCCAGACTCTACTGAACTGAAACTATTAAATATGCATTTAATATGAATTTTCTAAGAAAATAAAAAATTACGTCTTGGAGATAAATTTAGCACAATCGCAATGGTCACAAGATCACAAATATACGTCAATGTTCGCCAGCCAAGCTGGTATGTCATAAACAAAAATAATGACCGCTGAATTAGAAAACACTACATCAATCAATAAACTGAAGTATTGTTGTTTTAAGGTCAAAATCGTGTCGGAATTTTACTTATAAAGTATCATTTATCAAGATCGGATAAATAGCTCAGAGCACCCTTAAAAACCACAGGGAGCCCAAGGTGTAGTAAATAATTTAGAAAATAGGGAATTAAAACAAAGCTTTTGTATATTGTTTTACATAATTTGCGTCACCTAATAGAAATCAAAAATAGGATTTTTAAAAAGTATAAAAAGTATTTTCCGAAAGTCATTTATAAAGTGCTAAACATCATAAGAGTTTATTTCCGGTTTGGTGTATTACCGCTGCTACACATGATTGCAGTAATATTTTACAAAATGGCGTCCGATGCCGAAGAAGATGAAATGGAAGACAGCCTTGTAAAAACACGACTATTAGAACCCGATACCTTCCCTGAAAATATCAAACAACCGAAGCAAGACAACAAATTATTAGCGTACTTGCAATGCTGTAAGTATGGACGTAATTCTAAACTCTCAACATGGGGTTGTTATCAATATTTGCGAACGCCTCGAAAATCGAGATATCGAATGAAGAACATGACACCAAGTTACACTTGACTTTAAAAGTAGGGCGAAACTACTGAAAATATTGCAGAAGTAGTTTGAATTTCCTAGGCTGGATAAATTTCAAAATTGTTAGAAAATATTAAAGCCTTTAGGTAGTAAATTAGAGGGGAAGTTAGTCCACTTTCGCTTTGTTTACAGCACCCGACCGTCTTTTTTAAAACAAATTTATTTAATTACATCCAAGTGCCATCTGTTTGTTTCTGATGGGTTTGGGTACACAGATGCTGTATTCAAGTTCGGTAGTGTGATTTAAGCTTGTAATTTGTATTTATTCAGCTATGTCAACTTAGGTTTGATAGCGTGTCTTTATTATACATGAGTGTATGCATGTCTGGGCACACATATTGTCGCTTAGGGCGACGACATATAGTCTTGTGTGGACTATTTTAAAGTTCGAACCATTTTATTAATACCTTAATATCTTTGTTGTGCTTTCGTTTCAATTTTTTATTTTATTCTTCAAGAGAGGGAATGTCTTTAAACAGAAAAAAACTATAATCCTCACAGATGAAAAATAAATACACAGCAAAAATATAGATAAGCTTAGAATACTGTTAAAAATAGGAGGTGGGGGTGGGGCAAAAATAGTGCATCTCATGGGGTCGAATAGATTTGCATCCTTCGAAACCAAACATTGACGATTACTTAAAGGAGCAGGAAAGTATCCTTAGCATTTTCCCCAAGGGAATGCCATTATTAATTTGTTAACTTTTTATTTTAGATTTTGTAACTATCGCAGCTATTCTCGGCACTGGAATTTTAGGTATGTCAATCAAATTGTGTTGCTATGGCAATATCATATTTGTAATTAAAATCTTATCCAATAAGTAAATCTTATTTTTGCCTATTATGAAATATATTTATCACACCTTTGGTGAAGAATAAAATGGTCACATAGAGGATGGTTACTTACGAGAGTGGTCATTAAGACAGAGCATTTGTATAATGGTTACATACTTATTGTAACAACTACCTACCCCCCCTCCCCCCCACACACACATCAATGTTAGTTTTTATCTAGCATTGTCTTACATCATACCTTTTGATCTCCAGGACTACCTGTTAAGCTTTCAAATTCAGGGTTTATGCCCTTCCTTGTTGTGTTCGTCCTTGGATTCTTTGCTCAGGTATTTGAAACTACATGCACAATTGATGCATTTCCATTTTTTTCTATTTCTCTTATCGATTCTTTTTTTTAATTCTCTGCCAGTTTTGATTGACATTTTGACCATATGTCATGTCTGAGGATTCGGTGGTGGTGTTACTGTAAATATTTTTTCTAGTGTTGCATTCCATGGCTCAAGATTCAAATTAAAAAATCTCATCTGTTTCCCATTTGAACTTTTCCTTGCTTTCCCACAACCACCTTTGATTTTCAAAAACATATTGCAAAAAATAAGTTATCCAAAAAATAAAATTATCCATGCCTATTTCTGTCAGGTTTAGACTGTTCTTATTGGAGACTTAAGAGATACAGTATAGATAAGTCAAAGGTCAAGAAAGATATTTGATACAGCCAATTCACATAGTGTGTTGGGAACATTCCCATCCAATAAGAAACAGGTTAACATATTGGTACAGAAATCCTGACTGATGTTAATGAAATGATATATATTTCTTTTTTGCAGGCTTTGGTTATCTATTACTTTGTAGAGATCCTACAGAAAGCATTAGTGATCAAACAAGAGCAGGAAAGAAAGAACTCCATGGTAAGGGACCATTCATTATTTATCCAGGGGGGGAAGGGGAGTTGTTTTATGAAAAAATAGGGGTACTTGAAATTTTAGTACAATACAATACAATAACTTTATTTAAAGAGGGAGCGCAATAACCAATACATAGTTTTCTAACTTATGGCCCTCTATTTTATTTGCTTTGGAAAGGGAAGCCTTGCAATATAAAGGAATAAAATTAATAATCAATGCTTCAATGTAAATATTTTCTTAAAGTGTAGGGGGTACTAAAAATTGCTTTTATTGTAGAAGGCACTTCAAACAAGGTAAAATTTGCTGATTTTGAATTTGTTTGTTAAAGCTGTTCAAAAGTGAAGGAGTTCCTTTACATGACCTTGAACAAGACAAAGATGAGGATTCTGCTGATGAAAATGAGAAAGAAATGGAGTTGAATCCACAAGGTACAGTATTACTCTAAAGTGAAACAGAGTTTCAATATCTAGTTTTAATTGCTTCAAGAATAAAAAAAATTATATTGACAACCATCACTCCATGTAAGGAGCTTTTCCATGATATTTGCTAGCACTCCATATGCACTACTACTACTACATTCCCTATTTGCTGAGAGAAAAACCATTACGGCAAGGGAGAGAACAACACATCAAACAAATTAAACTTATATGTCATTCAGTGGAGAATCAAATCTGTGGCCTCAAGATGGTTGTTAGAGACAAAGGCATGGCAACATATCATTGCTCCCATATATGAATAAAAATGGCATGCAACTAAGTCTTTGGGAAACAACACGCCATAAACATAAGCTGAATAGCCAGAGTTTCAGTTATCACAGGCTTTAGTAATGTTTTTGCTCTCTTCCAGATCATTCACAGGTGACATATGAGCTCAGTGATGATGTCATCTCGATGTCTCACTATCCAAGTCTTCATTCGCTGGCTGAGCTCTTCCTGGGACCTGGACTACAGCAGTTGTTTGAGCTTGCTATGATACTCATGTTGTAAGTTCCTACCACAGAAAATGTTATAGTTTGCTATACCTGTCAATATCTATGTCAATACCCTAGCCAGGGCAGGATAGGGTGGGTGCTTCGCTGAATACAACCACTGTTGGCACAGGGGTGCCATCAGCTTGCAGGACATAGAATTTCCGAAAACATAAAAATTAGACATTTGCTTCCTAGGCAAACCCAAACTCAGAATTATACTAGAATCTGGCTCACTTGGCCAAGTCAATAAGGCCACAAAAAGATGAAAAATGGACACTGCATAAGTGACACTTGTGATTGCCATAGTACTGACACTAGTGTATCATCTCATGTCAACAGTGTCTCTCTTCTGATCAGCTACTCCCTGGCTGGCAGTCAAGCTTATGCTCAGCTAGGGAACTTCCAGTAAGTACAAGGGGGGCATTCTGTTGAATGTTTTGTTCATTCAAACACAAGACTTTTTACCTGTTTTTTCTTCGGTTTTGTTATTGTAAAAAAACAAATTGACTACGTCTCATGGATCCACACTACTTTGACAATGTGATGATACAATTTATCATCAATAAGAGGACAGACACATAAAAAATCTGCTGTCAATTTGTTAAATTTAAACAGATCTGACGCTCACCAAGTTTATTATGTTTGTTTTTATTTTAGATTGTTATATGTTATTCCTGTCTTCACATGGGTTTGTACGTTTATCATCATCTTCCTTCAGTCATGTGTACAACCATTCGTATCAGTCCTAACATTCTGTAAGGGTACACTCTTCACTGCTTGTGTAAGTATTATCTTTTAAACATCAGAAACCCTGGCTGCAGGCGAATGGGTGGCTATCATCCACCCTACATTGTGCATCGATGCACCCATTTGTTCATAGTACTGCATACCTGCATTGTTTCACTTTATCCATCCTCATGTCCATCCATGTTTTCTTTTCCTTCAACTTTATTTCATTTTTGATCCTTTTTTATTGTAGGTTTTGGCAGCAATGTATGTTGGATATTTCGTCAGAGCAGAAATAGCAGAAGACATAAAATCTGCTGGAGAACCATTCCTCATGGGCACAGTAGCATTAGGTTTGTAAGTTACTCCTCTATAGTTACGGCATACATGTTCAACAATGTTGTCCTAAGCCTTCCCTCAAGCTCTGTCCCTTGATTGGCACAAGTAAAACTCTATGGAGGACTGCACTTGCAACATCAATTGTCATCATTTCCCTCATAGTTAATAGTCTCCCTCTATCAACTATGTTTCCCTCAAGAGTTCAACCAAAGGGCTGGGCCAAAGGGGCCAGGGTGGCTTTGTGGCAGACTAGATGAACACAAGTCCGATCAAAATAAGAGAATTTTAACAAGGTATATTCTAACATGGTCTGTTTTAGGTGGTGTTGTGAATGTAATGCCCATGATATTCACCAAAATAAAGCTACAGGCAACCCAGGTGAGTTAGATGGCAATGTTACAGTATCCTCATGACAAGGGATAAAATGAAGGGAAGGAGAACCTCATCCTTACAAGCGAGGAAATTAATTGTGTTTATTCTGAAACCCCATATTTTGTTGATGAGATTTCATGTGGTGAGGGGATGAGCAAAGGCAAAGATGGTATTCACTCAGCATTCACTTGTGTTATGATTTGTTTGAAGGTGTTGCGGTACAGACAAGCGATAATCGCTGGCACCATCACATGTACAGTGCTCAACATCCTATGGTAAGGAGACTAATCCTTTAGAAACTTTGCTTAACAATGAATCTAAAGAAAGCAAACAAACCCACAGTTGCAACCATGTCATGCTTTGACAGACATTTTGCAATGTCCAAGCTCGATCCAAGCCGTTTTATTGGATAAGTCTTATTCTCATGCACTGTGATTGGGTATAACATCCCATATCATGATCATGGTTGCGTAGCCATACCATATACCTCCCTATAACACCATAGGTCCAGTGCTTCTTCAATCTCCTCTCCAATTCTGACAACTCATTCACCCACTGACCTCACCCCCTTAAAAAATCCCTAATAATCTGTTTTCAACTTTCAGGTGTTATGCATTACTAGAAATTGTCCCACAGAAAGAATGTGCCGTGGACTCTTCCATCAGCAGACGCAGTGTGCTGACATCCAACGTGACTACCAACATACTAAAATCACAAGAATCTTGTTCATCAAGAAATGGTTCCTTGCAGTGGTAAGAAACTGGTAATAAAAATACTCATAGATATTTATTATATATTCATGAGGGATGTTTTTTTTCCTTCTAGGGCTGAAGCGAATGGCCAGATATCAACAATTCCATTAACAGAGGTAAGTAAAGCAGTACAGGTTGTCTGATTCTTTTGTCCCAAAAAGAATTCAAATGTTGTACATTCATGGCCAAGTTTTACACAACACTTTTTTTTGGGGAAATTTCCCCTCGGACAAAAACCTGTGATGAAAGCTTTGAGCACCTTCAGTTCCTCCAGCGACGAGGGCATGCATGTTTCTTGTAAGATCTCTCTCCCTTAGCGCACGTGTGACGCACGTGAAGGATATGACTCATGTTTTTACCACCAGATTCTACACAAGAAGTACACAGAGTTTTCATGGATAGCTGTACTTATTCAAGTGTTCGTGATGATAAGCATTACTGTGTCTTTCCTGACCATAGGCGCAGCACTTCGACATATGAGTAAGTATGAGTCTTGGGTGTGTCCAGTTACTTCCCCAAACTTGATCAATTGATACTTCAGGGGTTCTAGTGGGGAGGCTGCTGTGCATGCTCAGTAACATGCTCACATGCTTACACAACTGGTACTCCTGTATCTGTTGGGTTCTAGTGAGACAAAGCTGCTGAACTTGTCCAGTATATCACTCTTGTGCGGTAAATAATCTGGTACGAGGTCTGGTGACTAGAATCTTGTTGCGCATGTTCAGTAAAACCAGGTAATTTTGATCTGTGAAATAGGTGCTGATTTTAGAGTATCTTCAAGATGGTAAAGGATAAACACTGTAGAGCGAGAAAGACGTACTTATCTTGAATTCTGTTCGTCCCATTCTTTCTCGTTTCATACCATTCCCGCTGAATATTCCTCTCCATTTTATTCATTTGCTTTCCAGTGGATGGATGGTTCGATTCATTCTTTACCGCGCCTAAAAAGAACTGGCAGCGAGGCGACCCAGAGAAGAAGCGTTGTGTTATAAGTCTAAGAAGGTTCGTAAAAAAAGACCAGCAAAAACGTCTACCAAACATGTGAACGCGAATCTAACGAGATGATCAATGTTCATTCTTGTTGCAGTGTTACAAAAACCATTGGATTATTACTGGTGTTTGGGTTCGTGTTTACAGTTGCTATGATCAACCCAAAGGTAATATTAAACTATGTTTAATTAGTATTACAAAGTAGAGTAAATATTTATGCAAAAGTTAGCGGACTCGCACATGAATAAAGTAAACAAAATAGGAACACTTTGAAAATTAAGTTGCGCCCGAAAATTCTCGAAAATTAGATGCGGATTATCAACCTTTTTGTGTGCCGAAGTTTTACGTTTCCGCAACATCTTCAATATATATTGTAAATACTTGTGAAAAAGTTAGCGCACCCTTATGAAATAAAGTAAAAATTGTTTTAAAATTAATTTGCGCGCAAATTTTCGAAAATTAGATGTGGATCTATTATTAACCATTTTACGGGAACTTTTACCATTCTGTCAAAAACTTTTATACTTTTCTTTTCATTTGACAGGGTTTTATAACTGTCCTCGAAAATGCAACGTCATTTATTATGAATTTGGAGTCTGGAGTCTTTGTCATTATTATGCTGAACAAGGCACATGCAAAGAAGTACAGGTATGAGTTTGTCGCTCAACTTGACGAATGGTGATAATGATGGTGATAATGATGGTGATGAAGATGGTGATGAAGATAA
>OCZR010230281.1:0-10551 GCA_900234385.1 Anemonia viridis | reverse complement strand
AATTTTGCTTTAGGCTTCATAGAAAGTCCCCATATTTGCCCGGGGTCCCCCCCCTTGTGGAAGCCGATGATGAGTGCATTAGTCCTCTAAAATTACTTCGATGAAATATTTAAAAAAACAGTATCAAGCACATTATTATAACATTACCGTGTATTTCTTGGGCAATCCACGGGCACTTGTGATTCTTACTACAAAATCCAGAGCATTTCCAATCTGACAGGACAGGGATTTGAATATGCTTAACTCTCAAAATAAATGATAACATTAAATATTCAAAATATTCATTGTAAATTTGTTCACTAAACGTTTGTTTATGTACTGTTTGTGGTGAAGACTGTACACTGGAGTTTGGTTTTTTGACGCTCGTTATACTAGATAGAATGTTTCCAAAGAGCATCCATATCTGTGCATTTTCCCAGGAGTTCTTTGCGGTCCCTAAATATAGCCCTATATTACCGCAGGGTTCCCACAAAACCATACTCACCAGGTCTTGTGGATTATCAATAAACAGATCAGTGTCTTCTGTGATTTCTTTTCCTTTGCTGTCAAGAGGAACCACTTCCACCTGTTGCAGTCAAGATTAAAAATGATTTAAACCAATAACGGCAAGATGGGTAGATCATCTGGGGAAACTGAGAAAGCCCAGAACTGTGCCCATTTTTCTCATTAACTTATTAAGTTATCTTGCAAAAATAAAACGGGAAAACAGCGCTCATGGATAAAGCACGCGGCGAAGAATACCGACACAAGCTTTATCGATACCATTTTACCAATCTCTTTCCGCTACCTGGAACCTTCGCCTCCCAGTATCGCGCGCTTCAATAAAAGCGGATCCAGCTCTGGACGACAGGGCATGCAGGGCTGAAAAACGAGCCAGCGGTATTGAGAAAAATCGCGGGCTCACCGCTTTCCAATGAAAACTGCCTATGGTATCGAAAAAATCTCAAAGTCAGCTACAAAAGTCCGAAAGTTAATATAAGCCCTTCTTTATGGAAAGCTAACAAAAATTTGCATTTCAATCTATTAACTAATGCCTAAGGTTTGTTTTTGCGGTATGTAGCATTTTTTCTAGTGTTTGTACTGAAGTGCTTTTCCTTGGAAACCTCTACCAATTTATGTAAAAATTTCAGTTTTGCAAGGTTTACAAAGACGGGTTTGGCGCATGCGTATACGTTATTCAGCCCTGTCGTTCTTGACTAAAGTACGGATGGACTAATCAATGTTGCGAGTCATGCCACGTGGTGTTACAAGCAACGTTACCGAATCCATGGAATCACGAAAACGATCCTATTTCATTAACATTAACTTCAGGATTGCGCGCAATGTTGCACCGTATGTTTGCACCTAGCACTATTAGGAGAGAGGGTGCGTCTCACTAGTGCGAAACGAGAGTGATATTAGAATTACTCGGTCTCGTAAGGATGAGAAACTTGAGCACTGTTATTGATTTAAAGGACACATCTCATCCTTTTCGTGCCGTGACCGTGCCGTGACCGTGCCGTGAAGGCGAAAAAACAAGTTGAGATTACTTACGTTTAGATATCCAACTTCTTTTCCTCTGAAGTCCGTGATATTCAGTTGTTCTCTCATGTCCAGCTATGCAGGCAACAAACAATGGTCAGCAGTTGGTAATATAGGTTTTTGTACAGAGCTATTCAATCACAAGCGCGAAATCGTACAATTTGCTGTCACGACGAAGTTGGTTTTGGTGGACGTCAATCAAGACATTTCCACAACATTCCACGTGGCACGTGGCCTTGATAACTTTGTGTTTTTCGACAATGCCATGGAAACACTTTGATTGGTGTCCACCAAAACCTTATTTTGTCGCGACGGCAATTCGTCGCAACACCAAGATAAGCTAAATAAGCTAAAACATGGTTCACATTTGAGCAGTTCAAATTTGTACTCATTTTTAGTAACACACGAAGCAACGCTTACCACATATCCAAGGCTCTCCATGGGAACCTCAACACAGCCAATAGGCACTTCTGCATCCGGGCTCTCAGTGAAGGGATCCCTTTCGTCTGGTAGTTTCCAGTCCTCGCCTTCCTCGTAGTTGCTGTACATCTCCTGCATTAGGTATTTCCTGTTGATGAATTTGTTTTTGGGCCACAGCCATTCTAGTCCGGTGTCCAAGTTCTTCATCAGGACGTACGGCTACAATAAGATTGAAAATATTGAAAAGATATCGATATCTATAGAGAAACGGAAACTCACTCTATCACTAGCTGATTTTTTAACCAGCGATCGCGCGCCACATATGGAAACGAGAAAAAAGAAAGAAATTACCTCAGATTTTCCTTCACAGAGACCACGTGCTTTTGCTGTCATGACAAGGACCTCAAAGGAAACCTAAAAAGATAATGTGGAAAAGATAACACATTCGCTTCCCTTGAATTTATATATTGTATGTTGGGATAACAGAAACGTTCTTTGCGAGGGTTATTAAATATTCTTTCCAAGGCTCACACTGACGGAGTTCCTGTGGATGCACCAGGAAACTTTTGTTGTCCCTGCATTTCGTTCGACTGTTGTTGTCGAGATGTGTTGTGCTAACTAGACGGAGGAGGACAACGAGTTTGAAGTGGAAGATCCTTTGAGACAAAATCTCGTAGTCGCCAACTTAAACTCGCGCTCGTAATCAAACCTAAGTCATCTCTAATATCATCTTGATTGATGGAGCCCGAGTACTCGATCTGCTCATCCATTCAAATCAGTGTGTATCTACGATGCATGGCTACATACCCTTCTATCTAGTTCCATACTGATAGCATTTGCTTCTTCAACCATGGGCACCAAGTCAACCAAGTCCTCTTGTAGTAGCATGGCATCTGGTTGATAAATTAAAAGAAAAACAATATTAGAATAAGTAACACTCAAGGAGACCCTGCATATTATATTATATGTCCCGCGCGCAGTCCCTGTCATGTCCGTAGTACACACTTCAAAATTTCTGGGTCCTTTCTTGGAAAACTACAAAGCATTTTGACTAATCTTTCTTGCTCCAAAGCGAAGCTCAAGCAAGAAACAAGCTAGTCGTTGAGCGAGTGTGACATCACTTGAATGATAGAAGTCCACCTAATGCATTATATCAGTGCAAAGTATTTAGAATCTAGCAGTCACAGGAATTGGCGATGATTAGAAGACACATAAGATGGATAGACTTTAAACAAACAATTTAACTTTCAAGAGAGTGACAAGTGATCTGAAATGGAAAACATTCCGTCCAAGGTAAATATTCAATATTTTTGCTTAATTTCATCAATTTCAAAACAATGTCTATTTTGACCAATTCCGTTTGATGTGTTCTTGTCATTTCCCATATGGTCTAGCGGTTAGGATTCCTGGCTTTCACCCAGGCGGCCCGGGTTCGACTCCCGGTATGGGAACATTTTACTCCTTCTGATTAAAAATTTAGTAATTAAATCCTAGATATTTTTTATGATTAACTTGAAAACAAGCATTTTTGCCATATTAAAGGTCGGTTCACACGGACTATTTTAGTGGCGATTTTCTTCAAGTTTTCTTTAACTTTAATAATTTTAGGTGCCGCTGTAAAACCCAGTTTAGTGGCTGAAAAACTATAGTTATTAAAAACGTTATAATATAACATGTTTTTCAAAAAGGAGGTGTTAATTGCCATCTCTTGGCTCGTTTCATAATAGAATTTGCCCCCTTGGTATCCCATAATTTCTTACAAATTACGACAAAAAATATTGCCGTGACCAGGATTCGAACCTGGGTTATTGCGGCCACAACGCAATGTCCTAACCTCTAGACGATCACGGCTCAACACCACCACAACAGGTGTTGATTATGTTAGCTTGTTTTAATAGTTTTATTTGAAGCCCGTGTCTATCCAGCTCATTTGATATATTGACGTAGAATAACATATTGAGTGGAAAAATCGTATCTCACCGTCCTTTGCTATTGCAAGGGCGGTTCCCAAGTCACCCCTAAACGACCAAAAACGTCGTATAATGCCTTTCTAGGTACCAGTCACCCCCTTGAAATCATTCAGGATTTTCAAACAATAGGGACTGAAGAGTTTTCCGAGGTGGCTGGGCGTGCAAGAATGACACCTTAGTCTTGCAAATTTTCTCAATTCTGATTGGTATTCAAAATGACTTTTTCTGAGTTAAGTGGATAACCGAGGTGTATCCTGGTCTAGCTTGGGTACAAAGAACACCAGATAATACGGCATGCCTGTTCTATAGCTAGGGGACGAAATAGACACTTTATGCTCCTAAAACATTGATTTCCCACAACGCACTGTCACACAACCTCAAGCCAGTTGTTTCCCAACTTCGTCATGGCTAATACGTACCTCTATTATCGTTCTCTTCCATCTCAAAGCCAGAGTTATGTGCTATCTCTTCTTGTGCCATCTCATAGGTGATGGATTCTGGTTTAATTTTGGAATTTTCTGCTTGTTTTGGGTGATGGAACACGTACAGATGACTTGAACCAAACATTACCCTGGGGGAGGGATGAGAAATAGTTTACACTTGAAGAGGATAGAATAGGATGAATAAGATGAATAGGATGTTCAAAAGAATGCTCGTTAGTTTTCTCCTTTCTCTCTTCCTTCCTTCTTTCCTTCCTTTCTTACGTCCCTACTTTCCGGCTATGTTTTATTTCATCTGCTTAGAGTCGAATAATACCCTCCATTGTTCACATACCGGCATTGCGTTACATTCCTGAGAAAATTGCGTGACATTACCTGTCAAGATGCTCCAGTTCTTCCTCCTCAGTGATTGGTTCACCGTTGACCAAGACTTTAGCATCACCAATGGGATTAATAAACGTACGGCCATCTTTCGTGATCACTTCGCAGTGTTCTTTCTGAATACTGAAGTAACCATCACACCAATAAGATTAAAATGCGTTCACAAGCGCACAACTAAAATCACTGTAACTTAAAGACCCATTGCCACTTACCGTGATGCACCTTGATTTGTTTATTTTGATATCTCCAACAATCGAGTAAAACTTTCTCAGCAGATGAAAATAGAACTGAACTCCAATGTTCTGAGTAAACACTTAAATCTTCCATGAAAAGTCACATATAAGTGTTTTTCGTACTTTATTGTCACGATGGAAACGGATTCTGTAAGCTTCCTATAAATCTTTGGATTTTCGTGGAAAACGAAATTCATTGACGACCGCGGTGCATCACGGTAAGTGGCAATGGGTCTTTAATGTCTCGGATTGGTCTATTGGTTGACCAATCATATACAATAAGTTGTTGGTATCAATCAAGATTCTTTTCTCTGATTGGCCAGTATATATATATATTTATTAATATGTATAACCAATCAAAAAGGATCATTTTGGATCAATTTGGATTGGTTGACTTCCTTATCCTTCTCTCTGATTGGTCAGTTAAATATGTAATAGACAAGTCGAAGCATAATTCGTTGGTGTCGAATGCTAAATATTTTGTATCATATTTTGGAGAGGGCAAACATGACTCACTTCAACCCAGCTAGTTGGATATCTGCTGGTGGGTCGGCTTTCTTGTTGCCAATCTTCACTTTACCTGGAAAAAAATCCCGAAAATGAGACCGACGGTTAACAAGGGCAGTGACGTAAGATCTACCCCTCCCATCTCCTGCCTGTGCATCACTGTTCCCTTACCCTTTATTGTGCGTCACTTAATTGCAAGCGGGAAGAATTCTAATGACTTTGAATTGTGGCGCATCGGATTGTGGGATCAGTTGCCTTGGACTGAAATAATCTCCATTCTCCCTCGAACTTTTAAAAGCTTTTAGCAAAGTCGAGTGCTATGACACTCGCTCGTGGTGGTTATGGATCTTATATGATAAAAATGTTACCTTCTTTCAAGAGGTGTGCAATCATTCCAGTGAGTTGAGAGTCTGGGTTCAAGTTCCAAAAGTGAGGCGTAGCCATACGTTCTTTCTTCTTGGCCTCCTTGTCCTTGAGCAAAGGCCGAATTATAATATAAAATATAAATAATATTTAATAGATAACAAATGATAACTACATGTAGCACAAGAAAAGGTCGAGGTTTGTTTGCATGGAACATTTGTTTTTTGGCCGGATGTGTATGAGTCACGTGATCATTTCCCGACATAATAGGCCGGGCGGCTACTAGCACAACAATTAGTCAAAAAGTATAGGGAAAAGGCGTCCCGTGGACTTTACTGAATGTCACTTGCTGGACTGGACTCAGCATTTAGCCAATCAGAGTCGGCAATGTATGTATGCTTGACCTAGGATTTAGTCAATAAGAATCCGTGTGTATGTTTGTCGACATGGATTTCAGCCAATCAGGGTCCGTGTGTTTATTCGTCAAACTGGAATTCAGCCAATCAGAATCGGTCTGTATACTCGTCGAGCCCGAATTCAGCCAATCAGAGTTCTTGTATTGTATTTTACATATTTGATAATGATCATGCTCAAAAGAATGAAGAAGCTAGGTATGACTGCCATACCTTGGTTGTCTGCTGTGTCTCGGCCAGTTTATCTTCCCAGCTTTTATTCATTTCCGCAACATCTTTTTCTGTGTCCGCCATCTTGGAAAGAAAAACAAAAAATTAAATCAGTCACTCACTTCATTTTGAACACTTTATCACTGTAATACTGAACACTTCATGATGAATGGCAGTGGTATAATATATATTTTACATTTATGCATTATTATTTATTACAAATATCAGAATACATTGACAAAACTGTTTGAAATGAAATTCTTTTAACCACCTGTTGTCGTGGTGTTGAGCCGTGATCGTCTAGAGGTTAGGACATTGCGTTGTGGCCGCAATAACCCAGGTTCGAATCCTGGTCACGGCAATATTTTTCTTTTATTGTACTGTACAACGAGAAGTAACATGAACTACCTACATCATTTCTTCTTCAAAAATCTTTTTTTTATTGATAATGCTTTAATAAGATGAAAAATCGGTGTTTTTGACTAACACTCCGCGACCCAAAAATGTTGAAAGGTGAAGAACACTAGACGCAGATGAAGATGTAAAATAACAGTGTTTTTGTGCATACCGAAATACAAATTCATCAAAAAGAGCAATGTTCCCATACCGGGAGTCGAACCCGGGCCGCCTGGGTGAAAAGCCAGGAATCCTAACCGCTAGACCATATGGGAAATGACAATTAAATAAAAACGGAATTGGTCAAAATAGACATTGTTTTGAAATTGATAAACTGTCGAAACATAAGATCCAACCATGATGACGTTTAAAGGATACTTGTATAAGCCCTTTCACGAAGAAGAAGAGAACTTTATTGTACCAAGAAAATTTACAAATTATATATACCTTACTTGAAACTACTTTATTGAAAATTAAGAAGGGTAGCAGCTTCCAAAAACAACTTAAAAGCTAAAAATGCTTGGAAGTTGATATACTTCTCGGTCGGAATTTGTTTATGCTAAATTAAGTAACTTAACGGTTTAAGAATCGTCTTCATTGCGCATGCGATTTTATCCCGAATTTCACAACTTCTTTTGTTTAATTAGGAACAAAAGAAGGTCCAACAAACGAAGTTGTGAAATTCGGGATAAAATCGCATGCGCACTGAAGACGATTCTTAAACCGTGAAAGGGCTTATAGATAGAAGTATAGTCATCATAGTTGGGGCTTATTCTTTTAATTATCTTTGGTGCAATGTTTTTCCTCTCAGACCACTAGACTTTCTAAAAGTCCTTTTCATTTTTCGCGGGTCTTCGGTCTTAGAGTCTTTGGGTCTTCATCGCTCGCTCTGTGGCTCGGCGAAAAGAGAGAGGTCGACTTGTTGCAAGTTTATCAGACCACGTGTCGTAGTTAAACCCATATTCATGTACCTTCTTAATTCATGTGCTTCATGCGTTAAACAAAGAAATAATAATCTAGGGAATGACATATAGAATGAAAAACGTCCAAGATAAAGAGGTCCGGTTAAAGGGAAATTTAATAAAGTGAAAACGAATGGTGCGAACGATATGCGAATAATATTCGAATCCTAGTAGTCAAGGCAAGAACTTTTAATAGACCGTTTTCAAATATGGCGTCCATGACGTCAAACGAGGAGTCCGAGAATGTCCCGTATGTTATTGGTAACAATGAGTGTGTTTAGGAAATCCGGGGCATTCCAGTCCCGGATGCTGCTAGTGACGTCAAACGAGGAATTCTTGGGTTTTGACATCCGGGACATTCTCAGAATCCTGCTTTGACATCATCGACGCCATATTTTGCCAAGGAAACTGTCGACTAGAAACTAAGCCAAAAAACCCCTTAAGCTGAAGAACTTAGACGCTGATGAAAATGTCAAGTAAAAGTATTTTTGATTGAAATGCAAAAACGTTGGCCAAAATGAATATTATTTGCAAATTGAAATAACAATTATTAAAAATAACTCGGAGAAAAATGTTCCCATACCGGGAGTCGAACCCGGGCCGCCTGGGTGAAAGCCAGGAATCCTAACCGCTAGACCATATGGGAAATTTCACGATCAGTTAAGAAAAAAAATAGTCAAAATAAGAAAAAAATAATATGAGGTAAATTTGAGCCGTAAAAGTTTAATGAAATAAGTAAAATATGTTAATTCCCGTTATTAAAAGTTTTCCGACCGGGTTTTGTCAGTTTAGCAAGAAAAACTGGTGACGGACAGTCGATGATGTAACAACGTAAATAACGATTTTAAAAATATCTTATTACATAAATTGTCTATGGATTAATTGCATATTCAATATTTGATGCGGAATTATCATGAATATTCTAAAATACACGTAATTAGTTATGTTAATGAAGTAGTTTCCACAGGTATTGAACAAAACAGTTAAAAATACTTACCCAATCCATCACCTGCCGAGTGGTGTTCAGCCGTGATCGTCTAGAGGTTAGGACATTGCGTTGTGGCCGCAATAACCCAGGTTCGAATCCTGGTCACGGCATAATTTTTTTTTTCAATTAAATAATTTTTTTGCTTTTACGTATTTTCTTAAAAATAATTCCTCAAAATTAATTTTTTTTTGTAAAATGAATTAAATATAATAAGCTCATATTATGTTTTCCAGGTATTTTTTATGGTAATTTTCATCCATTTTAATTATTCTAAGGGAGTATAGACACCCTAAGAAATGCTATCATAAAATTATTTTTAGAATTCAGGAATTTTTATAATATCAAAATTGAAATATTTTGAAAAATGTTTTTTTTTTTGTAATTTGTGAATGAATATAAAAAAAGTTATTTAATGCCATAATGGCCCAATAAATTTTCTGTTATTTTGCTTTTTATGCTAAATAAATATCAAAATAAATATTTCAGTGAAATATAGACAATTGTTTTCCGCTTTCACTTTAGTTAGTAACGATTTCAAAAACTTGTTGAGTTTTAATTTCCAATATTCCACGACGTCAACTTATTATGAATTGTTAATAATCTGTTATAATATCTTACCGAAGCTCGGATATCTTCCTCGATTTGTTTCCGAAGTGCGTCCATTTCTGTGATAATATTAATAGATTATTAATGATAAGTGACACTTTTTAAAAGTCCATGTCGGTTTGCTGCTAAATGATAAAGAAACATTGTACCTTCTTTGGAGAGCTCAGACTTATCATCATCGTCATCATCATCATCATCATCCAGGCTAATCTTCTGGCCAGACTCAGCCGCTTTCAGCATTTCAAGTAGTTTTTCATTCTGTTCTTTCAGTTCTCGTATCATTTTTTCTGTTGGGTCTTCGTTGACAGTAGCAGTTGTTTTGATCTGTTTTGCGCGATCAGCTATTTTACAAAAATATGTGGGTTGTATGAGGAGCGCAGAAACAGCGGAAAACGTTTTTTCTCTTAAAGTAAGTAATTTCATGGAACTTTTTAAAAGTTCTAAAAATATTGATCTTCATATACGGGAATATAAACAAAACTATTTATAGTTTCAAATTTGACATCACTTGTGGTGGTGGTGTTGAGCCGTGATCGTCCGAGGTTAGGACATTGCGTTGTGGCCGCAATAACCCAGGTTCGAATCCTGGTCACGGCATAATTTTTTGTCGTGAGCATCAAATAAAATTGTTTTCTTTAAGCCGTACATAACATCCAATCAATGAAGCGTGTATAACAAACATATCTTTTTACCGATGCGGCGGCCATCTTGAATTTGTAAGAAATTATGGGATACCAAGGGGGAAAATGAGAAATATTTGCAAAGAAAATTTTGGCGTGGAACTGGATTCCCAAACTTCACCTACAAAACCGCCATTTTGTCTGGCAGAGAAAATGGCGGATTGCATTGTTTCGGCGCGCAGTGCATTGTAGTTGACCAGGATTATTTTTTCACGGTATCAGGTTCGGTTCATGAAAAGTTCGATATCTGAACCGGGCCTAACATTATTACGTCAGAGTCTTTAGGACTTAGGGAAGTGAAGGTCTATTTTTTTCTAATTAGTTTGTTGACTTACCATATCTGAGAGTGGAAAGAGTCTCATCATAGTTGATATCAGCTGGACTAATGGCGGCAATCTATGACAAAATACAGAGGCACATGAGGTAAGCAAGTGTGAACACCAACATGGCGGCAATCTATG
>OCZR010229061.1:790-11860 GCA_900234385.1 Anemonia viridis | reverse complement strand
GAAGATAAGAGTCTCTTCAAACATTTGCAAGAAAAATGCGTGCTCCAAGGATAAAAACCTTACATTTTTCCCAATCCGGCACCGCACAAATGGGGTTTCTATGACATTCCACGTAGCACGTGCCTTGATAACTTTGTGTTTTCTGACGATGTCATGGGAACACTTTGATTTACGTCCACCCAAAACCTTAATATTTTGGGCAATATTCATGTGCATGGGTGATTGAGAAACGTGCTGGAATAACAAAGAAAATCCATCACTTACTTCTATGATACAGAAGATTAGGCGTTCATTTATATCTCTGTTTGCTAGGCCTCGCAAAGAGTCCATTACTTCAAGACGATCACTGCCGTACAGCTCTGCAAACCTCTCGATTAACTTCAAGGCCCGTTCATGTGGGAGAATGCCATCGGTGAATGGCTTGGTGATGATACGAATGGGCATTGGGTCTGCATCTAGGATGATATGCTTCTGTAAGCTGATCAATAAATATCATCTTCAGTTAGTGTATTGGTTCAGTTGATGACAAGAGCATGTTTCTTGATTTTTGTTTGTTTGTTTGTTTGTTTGCTTGCTTATGGGATGTTTTTTTTACTTGTTTGTTGCGTTCTTTCCCTTCCATGGTTTTCCGTTTTGTTTATTTGTTTAGCGAGCTCATAACTTATGAGCAACGAGCAACAACTGAAATATCAACACATCAGTCTTAGTACCGACTCATCAATGAAGAAAAACACCCCTTACTCTTTTGAATTTTACCACTTTTGAAAATAATTTCCTATCCCACAATGTGTAACCCCAACCACAAGTGCTAATTTACACACAAAATTACACAATCCAAAAGTACCATTAACAAGTCTCCCTTGGCTACGCTAAGCTCAACACAGACAATGGCCTTGACAGAAAACACTCAACTCCCTCGCAAACCAAACACAATCTAAGAACAATACTTTCCTTAATGCTAAGCTGTCAAAACACGCTGTCCGTTATCCACTTACCGCGAGTGAAGATTGGAGTTCTCTCGTTTTAACTGGTCGGTCTCTTCCTTAACTTGTCGAATTTCGTTTTCTTTCGCGGCCAGATCGAGAGTTGTGCTTGCTAATCTGAATTACAAACCGCAGCGATGGCAAATAAGTACAGGAATGACACAGTAAATCACTGACGTCTCTTTTATTTTGTTTACTTAAAGATTAAATCATGATCACAAATAACATCCAAGGTCTAAGCTCGATCAGGTCTGAGACGATAATAAGTTTAGCTTGGGTTTTTGATGGATTTTGACAGAACAAAAGCCCGCATCGTGTTTATGGATAGAAAGGCCTTCTTCTTTACCGTATTAATGAAATTCTTTATTTTGTTTGTGTTTCATAGGATAGAAATTAAAATATTAATCCAAATGTCATCATTTTACTTAAATATAATTCTTCCAATTCTACACACAATATGACCAAATTTCTGCATTTATTTTTCAAAAATATTTTTCACAAAAATTGGAACATTCTGTCAAATTGCTGCAACTCTAGATCTACTTCTTCTTTTTCATACCTTTTTTCCAGTTCGCTATACAAACGGTCGGTCTTTGCATTGTCTGTTACTTTAATAGCGAGCCTCTTCAAATCTTGTTCACTTTCTGACAATCTAGAGGAAATTTATCTTCAATATAAGCGAATTAAGTTTTATCAAGGTGAACTTGAACCAGCAGCATCTTTCTATCGAGCTGCGTTGTCATTGATAACAAATTAATAAAATTCTTTTTAATAAACTCGATATTGACTTAAAGAAATACCTAATCAAAAAATCTGGAAATTCAATATTAAGATGAATTTTTTCAAGGCAATAAAAGTGTCATTGTAGTGTTAACAAATCCAAATGATTTGGGGCTGCTTTTTAAACATTTAAATGGAAAAGCGACGTTTTGTGCAATACTTGCAGTCAAAGATGACCAATGTTTGTTTTTTGAAACTTTGATATGACAAGAAGCGTCCGTGGAAACCAACTTTGACATCATGAAAAAATCTGGGTTTTCTCATGTTTTAAACCATGCAAAACCAATTCTTTGGGATCATGATAGTTAAAGACAAAAATGTCTGAACTAAGAAGTGAAGCAGAGGTCCTGGGACTAGAAATTACGTATAGGGGTGGTGGATAAACAATTAATGCGCTTTAAGATTGTGCAAAACCGTTATGTTATAAAAGTTTTTAAAGAGAAAAATTAAATCTTACTTACTTCAATCCTAGTTCACTAACTTCCCTCTGAGCTGCTTTCAGATCTTCCTCCAGCCTTGACACCGTCCGTTCATACCTCTCCCGCACCAATTTCACTTCCTCTGGCGATTCTTTGCTTAGGAACCCACTAGAACCCAGCCATGGCAGAAGTTTTTTCTTGAGTGGTTCAATCCCTCCGTACAGACCACCCTCCTCGCTACAGAGGTACAAAAGGCGAAACAACTTTGCTTGGACACTAGCATTTTCTTCAAGAATTTCACAACAAATGGACATTGTTTCTTCGCAGGTATAGCGGTAGCTTTCGTCGAATAAAGTCATCAGACGACCATGGAGAGATTTCAGGTCTCCACTCGTTATAAGGCTACTGAGATAGCTTAAAAAGGTGGTACTCGACATTACGAAGAAGTTTCTCGGTCCCTAGTATAAGGTTTTCTGTTCCTTGTCTTACGCAAGTTTTTGTGTATAATTTGATTGGAGTATGAGATTTCAAATGAGAGGCCCTTGTGTTGTTAATGACAAGCTGTCCTCTATTAGTGGATTCTTTTTGATTCTGTGATTACCATAACACTTTGCTTGTGTTTTTTTGTACTCTACTCGTGTCTGACACTTACGACAAAGGTCATTCTCTAAAAACCGTCAAGATGAATACAAAGCCACCAGTCTTGCGCATGCTCAGAAATTAGATGGAAATAAAATGAGGTCAAAACTACAAGTGTGAGAATTCCTTGCTTGCTTCGCCTGTTTTATTCCTTTTCTCCATGCACTTTAATCCTATCTTAGATATTATTATTTTTTCCTAAATGTTGCAGCTTCTAAGTACAACGGAGTTTCAAATGAATGAAGATTCCAAAAAGAAAGCTTCAAAAGTGATGAAATTTCTTCAGTTTTGTTAGAAAGAAACACCTTGTGGTTGGCAATCCTTGATACTGTAAAGTTACCCAAGAACTGATGAGCCTTTAAATACTTAGTCATACAAATATAACGAGAAAAATAAGATAAAAAAAGATAGAAAAAAAAAAAGAAAAAAGAATCTAATCAGGAGTGACAGGTGTAAAGATGAGTAGACCTTGCACTAGTATGTGTCTTTTCTAGTGTTGCTAATTACTATTATGCTTTTATACATCTGGACCATCGGGTGCTGGAAGAATAACGCCTAGTTGCAGCGCCAATTTCTACCCAAACATCAACAACAATATTTCAAAATATTTCATCTTTTAATCTCGATTTTTCTCGTTAAAACACTGAGAGCAATCATTTATCATCATAATACATTCTTCACCATGCTGAACTGAGAAACAGAAGAATAATCAACAAATGATTTCGTTTCTTTTTTCATGCGGAATAAATTACAGGGAAACTCCTTACAATCGTATCAAACTCTCTTCTTTTGTCTCTACAAACTATTATGTACCCAACCAGTTGGGTGAAACTCTCTTCTGGATCTATCCAGCGTCTTCAAACAGGCCACTCCGTGTTGAACACTAGGTGTTCCAAAAATATCTTTGTTTTCAAAAAAACATTTTATAAAACTATTTCCCATTTTGCTAAGCCAAGAAATGGTTTCTTCTCAGTAGATAGTTAGTAAAATTTCCAGCATTTGTTTCGCTATTTTGGATCGTTTGGACCCAACTCTGACTCTGAAAAACACTGCCTACTTATTCTCGCAGCCATTCTACATGGACGGTACGTGTACAGAAGATTTTAGTTTGAATTCAGTTGCGTTGAGTGACCACGAAGAATGGTTCCAAGTCGAGGTTGGAGTTGCCGCGCATGATAAAATACAGATTTGCTAAGCGCAGTAACTCCAGCCTCGGCTTGGAACCATTATTCGTGGTCACTAAATGGAACTGTAAAATGGACTGTTGATTTCAAAGATCAAAAAACTCCCTTAGGTAAACATTAATATATATAAGCACACGAAAACGACGTTAAGAGAGTGACATACCAGATCAAAAAATATTTCAATGCGTTAGTCGTTGTTTTAAGAGTTTGATATTTTTGGTGGTTTTAGTTCAGTTGTTTCTTTGTTGCTGTTGATTTTTCGATTTTAAGTGGATATTTTTTCACCTCATTTTTATTCATTCTTGCCATGGATGTCGAATAACTTCGCCAGCTCGTTCAAATCATCCCACGCCTTTCCTTCTTTAATAACCTAAAGGACATGAAAAGAACTCAGTTAAAAACAAAGCTTTTGTCGTCTTAAAAGCAAAACAAGCGCCTGTACTGCCAAATTTTGGCCATTTGCAACATCAAGTTCAAAGAAAATTTCAAATTTTCGCTCGCGTTTTTTTTTTTAATTTCAATGCGATGCAATGATTTGTCAAAGTGCATGATTTTTCGCGTGCTTTTTTCTTGGTTGTGATTGGCTACAAACCTTTAACGCACGTTCAAAAACAAGTTTCCCGCGCAAAATTAAACGCAAAAATATGAAGATCTATTTTGTGTCTAGATTGTTAAATTGTAGTTTGGTACTGAAATAATGGCCGCATGTAGATTTTGTATAAGCAATGTGCTTGTATTCCTTGTTGCACAGACTTACTTTTCGAGCAATTGGCATCTTATTGAATACATTCCACAGGACCACTCCAACAACCTTCTTATCCTGCATGTAGAACACCACGCCTTTGCTGAACTCCTCTTTGTCCTTTTCCGTAGGTTCTGGTGTTGGGATTGATACTTCTTTATATTTCTTTTGTTTTGTTTGTGTTTCTGCAGCCTGAAAATACAGAATTTCAAAAAAAATTAATTCCTTTATTTTGTTAAACATGACAAATTACTATCTATATTTCTTCCTGAAATGTTTCAACTTGAATTTCAAAACGCTCCAAATTTCTAATCCATGTACTAGTTACCTTTTCAGTCTCTGATCGGACGCCTTCACCAGTGGCTTCTACAACGGCTTTAGGTGTGTCTGCCTTTGTTGCTTTCGCCCATACTCCCACAGTCGGCAGAGCAGAATCAACTAAACCAATTGCTTCGTATCCGACTTCTGGGCCTAAATCACTCCTGTTACGAATAAAAAAATCCGATATCACCGCAAATACCATCTAAAATATTAAAAAGTAAGTGGGCCAATAGCTTCCACGTGTGGAACTCCAACTGATTGACTTTAAATAATGGATTCGTAACCTACTTTCGGGCCTAAACCACTTCTAAATTGTCAAATACCTAATTGGACCAATAGCTGCCCCTTGAGGAACTCCAGTAGCTGACAGAAAAGATACCTTTAAAAAGCGTGAATAGGCCCAAAAAACGTTCCATGAGGAACACCATCACAAATGGACTCCAAGAAATATAAAATGAATCGTCCACTAACCAGAACATGGATTGATGCCAGTAGTGTTTCGCTGCACCTGTCATGTTTTCCCCAGCAAGTCTACCACTAACAACTGCATGATCGTGATGCTCAACCCTCCGCCGTCCAAGATTTGGATCATAAAAGCAGGCGGCATCTCCAGCCTATTAAGACAACAAAATTCCATAACATAAGTGTAAAACTCCCAAAATGATTTCCAAAATCAAAGGTAAAATCTTTTCTTGAATTCATCCAGACATGGCGACCACAAAAATTAGTAATTTACTCACCACCCATATATTTGAACGTGCTTCTAATTCTGAATTGACATGGAACCCACCAAGGTCCCTGTCAACTTCCAATCCAGCAGTTTTTGCTAGTTCTACATTGGGGCTCAGTCCAACAGCAACTATCACATGGTCAGCAGCAACCTAAAAAAAACATTTTATTTTTGAACAACCATAACAAATTCCAAAGTTCAAATTCTTTACTTGATTAAAGGACCATTTGTATTGATCACAACAGTTATTAAGAGATTTCCATTGTGGGAAAATTAAAGGGTGGGAAAATGTATGTTATTAAATCATAGTGCTAAACCTGTGACACCACCAGTGTGGGTTACCTCTCATACTACATGTACCCACTAGGTAGTGCGTTCTAAAGCTCCGAAGATCGTGCACTAACCATCTGAGCTACGCCTGCTCCAAACATTTTACTTTTTTTTTTTGTGTACATTGAATATGATCTACAGTACCTTATCTCCATTGTCCAGTTCAAGTTCAACCTGTCCACCTTTAGAAGATACATTTTTGATTTTCACTTCTGGTACAACAAATACCCCTTCTGCAACACGTAAAGTAAATATAAGTACACAATATTATATAAAAACGTTTTCTAACAAGGAGTTCATGAATTTGATGTGCTATTGCTTTTTTTACCATTTCGAACTTTGTTTGTTGTCCAGTCACTCAGGTATGTGGGTAAAACTTTTGCCATGTTCCCTGCAATAAAAGATTCAATAGGATATTAGCACATGTACTTGCAATAAACAGCTTTGTTAGATTCACATTCTCAGGCCTGTGACTAGGGGTTGTTCTATCATCCTTCAAACCACCCCCCCCCCTTCACCATTTCTAACACAAAATAATTTCTCAGAGAAACCTTGAGATTGAGAACTGAAAAATGAACCCCCCTCTCAAGGTACCAGCAATGAGCATGATTCTCATTACATAAAAAAATCATACCTTTCTCTGGATATATCTGTGTAACTCCCATATCACTTGTTTTTGCTGTTGAAAAATATTATATTGAATTATGAACATAGATATTTATAAGATAATTTGACAAATATATACTGATTAGACACATTCAAATAATTTTGGGTGAATTAATAACAAGTTATAAATCTACCTTTATGTCCAAGAGCACAAGCCAACTCACTGCCTAAAAATCCTCCACCAACTACAACAATGGATTTGGCATTCTTGGTTATCTTCTCCAATTGTTGGAAATCAATTACCTTTAATAAAAAATAATAATATGATCAATATTTATAAAAATGTAGACACTAATTTGATCAGGGGCTTTGAGAAAAAAGAATCCAATCCACTTGGGATGTATAGGTTTTATCCGTTGGATAATAAGGATTTATCCGGTGGATAGCGCTATTCAGGCTTCGTACAACTGGCTCCAGATGCTTTATCACTAAGCTACAGGGAGACTCACGATGCTTTTATTTAAGAAGGAATTTTTTGGCATACTTTTCTGAACAATGTAACTTTGTTCTTTATTTCGTCAGTAGCATTTTCAAAGACAGGAATATTTTTTGGGGCACCACCTATGAAATGAGAACAATGAAGAAGATTAAACTTTGATTGAGATTGAACTTTACACGAAAATAAAACCACAAAGCAGGAAGTACATCATACCAGTTGCTATAAGAAGCTTTCCATAGGTTATTTCTTTTCCATCTTCAAGTGTTACTTTCTTTTCTTTTGGATTAACTGCAATGACCTGGCAGTAAATGTAACCAAAAAATATGTTAATCCTCCACACTCACTCCTCAGGAAAGGAAGGGAGAATAAAGAAAGTTTTAAGGTGTACCCTTGACTCATCAGACTCTTATAATTTATTGCTTGGAAAATTCCATGTTACACTTTTTACCCTTTTCTGTTTCAAAAATGCCACTCCACCATCTTCCTTTGTTGGAAGTTCTTGGGGTGAACAGTAAGAGGATTCTGGTTCAAATAATATGCTATAATGACAAAACAAAAATAGAACATCACTAAAAGGCATTGGTAATTAAGTCAGGATGGATGCAGTTTTCAGAGTTACAAATACCACATATACCAAAACTGGAATATTTTATGCACTGCATTATTGCACAGTGTTGTTGATGGTGGGTTGAAAAAAAACAGTCAATCAACAATATTCAGCCAAGTAGCCAAATGCCTCTTGACTGGTCACATTGACAGGTCACATGTTGGTCAGCATGAAAAGACAAGTAATCAAGTCTATCCAGTGATCAAACATTTTTTTAGCCCCATTATATTCACTGGTAAACCTGGTACTTTGTACCTTCTTTCTTTGCCATTCCATTGTTTGAATCTTAAGTTAGCGACAGCTTCATCGTCGTCACTGTACCAGAATTCTTTAGAGAGTGGTGGTCTCATGTACGGAGGTTGTTCTTCATCACCAATTATTAAAACCTTAAAAAAACATTAAAAAATTATCAGTAACAAGAAGTGATGAAGAATTGAATGAATGAACAAAAAATGAACTTGTAAACAAACAAATTAATGAATGGATGGATGAATAAATGAACAAATGATAATCAGCCCTTTTTATATTGTTTATCCTACCTGGGCTTTTGGATCACTTTTCCTAATTGCTCGATAAGCTGCAAATGACGCTGTTCCCCCGCCAACCAAAATATAGGGAACACTTTCAGGAATCTCAGGCAAAGTAGGCAATTCTACTTCCACTATAACAGACAAAAAAACAATCTCTAGTTTAAATCTTGGCTGGCCAGGATCCTGAATAGGATCCTAATCCAGATAAGAAGGATCCTAAGCCTAGACAGGATCCTGTTCAAGACTTTCACCAGGAATGTCTTTATAGATATGCATAAACTTAGTCCATTGTAGAGCTCACTGGCCAACAGCATTTGTAAAACCTTTTTTAATACAACATTTCAAGTGCTATAAACATGCTAATAAAGGCCCATTTTTGCTGCAATAATAATTGTGGACTTCTAAAATAGACACTTGTCTAGATAATTTAAGTGTCCAGGACAAAGCTTTACAAGTTAGTTTTTACCATTCTTGATAATTGCTTGAAAAATCACAGCAAAAATCAGCAGTGTAAACAGACCTTTAAGCAATAAAGGGGACCCCCTTTATATGGGCCCCCTGTGGATATACTGCACAGGAACCCCAAGATCATAAGTCAAGTACTGACTTTAATAACATTCTCTTACCATATGATTCTTGAAGAGAACTTCTTTCATCTGTTTCTCCTGAGGTTGTAGCATCACTGCTTTCTGTTGCTGTCCCAGTTGTTTCTACTGCAGGAGCAGAGTCTGTTTGTTCTTCAGCTGATTCTTTCTCAACAGCACTTTCAGCTACTGCAGCCTATACGTCAAGATATGTCTGCATTAGAAACACACTAATAGACCAATAATTATTCACTGAACCTATGGCTCAACCTCAGCCTCGTAAGCATGTAATAATATGTTCTTTAGGAATTGCATTGACTACAACCTGTGAAATTTTTAAGTGTTTCATTGTTCGTTGATGTGTAAATTCCTTTCATTACTGTGGACTGTAGTCAAATTCTAAAGAATAATTACATGCTGATGAGGCTGAGGTTGAGTAAAGGGATCCATGAAATGGCCTATTATTCCTAAATGATGCAGAAAGAACAGGGAGAACTTTCAGCGGCTCATTGACGAGATGAGCGCACCCTATGGAGGAAAGCCTCCAGAAAGGGGAAAATGATGATGATGATAATGATGCAGAAAAATATATGCCTAGGTTACCTTGGGAGACAAGAAATGTTAAATAAGAGAACAAAAGACCTGCACCAGAGATTTTCTCTCAAAATGTTCTATGCATGCTCCTTGAACATTAGAGCACAGCACTAGAAGCATTAGAATGCAAAAATAGCAATATCTCATGTGATACAAGACTTTGTACAGGAATTCATGTGCCAACCAGAGATGGATTTGCTAGAGTAAAATATATCAACTTATTTTTTGAAAATAGTTGACATATCAACATCACAATGATATTGTTAGTAAACATGAAATATTGCTGTTTGTTTTGAAATACAGATATCACTGTCAACAATAATTAAATTATTTCACAGACAGCAGGCATGACAACAAGGCAGTTTCAGGCAAAGATTAGAATAAACAACTTAGCCTTTATTTCAGTGAAAGTGCCTGCTTTGAATACAATGAATCACTTACCTTTTCATCTTGTTGATTTGGAAGTCGACGAGGATTGAAAAGACCTGAATATAAAGTCTATAAAAACAACAACAAAAAACAACTTTGGTTGTATGTCCCAGAATAACATCTTACACTTTTTTAAGTATTTTAAAAAATGATAAATTGAAAATCAAAATTGAAAATGTTGACTCGGCATACAATTTGATTAAGAAGAAAAACAACTTATATATTTATTAAAAAATAACAGGTCTTCTTGTATGTCTCTTCTTAATAAAATTGATATTGAACTTATAAGCTTACATGTACATGTACAGTAGTGGTGTAACGATACATCGAACTTAGTATCGATTAATCGCGATGTTAAAGCCGCAATAGCAATGCATCGATTGTAAAATTACACTATCGATAACTATCGCGATACTTAAGCTTAACTATCGATAGTTTAAATGGTTTTTAGTAATAGGATTTTAAGCAAAAGAGAAGTTGTTAACGAGTAATTTACAAGTAAAAATTTGCACTTCAGAACGTGAAAACAACATCCTGTGCATCGGTGTCGCCATTTTGTTCAAATGTGAGGGTCTGGTAACGACACTGCAATATAGAGGGGGAGCAATATACAGTCGTTTGCATCTAAGCGGGAACAACCGAGACTAAAATGTTCTAAAATGCCCCAAACGTCTATGCTTCAAGACTCGGACGGCAAAATTTCTTTGAAGTGAGCGGCTTTAGTTTTGCGGCGAGACATCAAACAAACGTTATCCAATATTACAAACTTTACTCAATACTATCGCAATACTATCGCAATAGTTAGTCCCCTATTGCACTACTATTGCAATAGTTGGAACAACTATCATGATACTATCGTGATAGGCAAAAACTGCTCAATAGTCACCACTAATGTACAGTCATTCTCAAAAAGGTTCGTTGTCCAGATAATGTTGACATCTTGTCAACAACATATACCATGTTGCATATACCATGTTCTCTTTAATTTCTCACGAAAATTGTGACTTTTGCTACAAACTGCATTGCACTATACACATGTAATGTATTCTCGTATTTTGAATTGAAATTCAATGTAAGAAAATAAAAATGTTAT
>OCZR010228836.1:13418-25026 GCA_900234385.1 Anemonia viridis | reverse complement strand
GAAGAAAAAAACATGGTTAACTTTTTTGCCCGCGAACGTCCTTAAGAAGCAACTTCTAAATTCTAATTGCAATTTAGATTAGTCTCCCCGATTAGTAGGGCATGCTTTGTAATGGTACTGTAGGTTGCAACTGTTTTGATTCTTGAAGTGTTGTCTCAATTCTTTAGCTAATTAATAAGGCATTGTTTGCAGGCGGGCTTGGCTTGTTCTGATACTTGTCACTTGTTTGTGGCTGTGACAATCATTATTGATTCAGAAATAGGTGTATATTTATTTAAAAAGTACAAATGGCTAGCTATTACCAGCATGAACCAAAACTATAAACCCGATGAAGCTTCAGATCAAAAGTAAATAATAAGTTAAATGTTATAGAATATTATTTTATGAAAGAACTCACCAGCATGCCATTTATCCATCTTCTAGCAACAATTGAATCTAATCCACACACAACAATATGAAAGGCTAAAAAATAACCAAATGAAAATATTGTAAGGCCTGGTTCACACTAGTGTCGTAATCATAATTGTAAGAAACATTACACAGCCTTGGTATCGCATTTGTCACCTACAGTAGGTGTGAACAAAGACTGACAGAAGCACTGTCAATGAGCAGTAGTTGCTTTCGAGTCTGCATATGTTGCTCATTATGATATGACGCTAGTGTGAACCAGGCTTAAGTCTTGGCTTAAAGCATAATATATTATTTTAATATATAAGTACCAAGGATGTGCAGAAAATAGACATGCACTCAAAACAGTACTCACATCTGTAGAAATCTGTATCATGGTCTTGGATCTTCTTATAATGTCTATCGTATATTTTAAGACCAAACAAGAAAGCATTGAATCATTAAATACAGGTAGAGTTACGAAAATGATGCAATCATGTACTGTACATGTAACACAATGAACAGCCTCATGTAGTATAACACAGACTATTACTAATCAAAGATATTTGCATGGGCCCAATTAATTTGGAAATGTGATAGTTAATGTGCCAAAATCCTGGAGATCATAATTACAGTATAAATGTTGTATACAGGGTTCGTGCAGAAACTCCATGAAAAAATTCAAGGAGTTTTCAAGGAGTTTTTAAGGACCAAAATGACATTTTTCAAGGAGTAAACTATTGATGAATCTTTGTAACATTTCTTTTTTTTTCGGTTTTCGGTCATTTTATTTTATTAACCTCAATTTTCTTGGAGTAGATACATGCACCCTGAGAAAATGCACAGGAAACCCGTCTCAAGGTCCGGGTCACGGAGAAATTCTTCTCTGGTCCGAGGGAAAAAATTAATCTCTACATTCAAATAACTAAAGCTGGCAGCTTATATATTTTAAACATTTTATTGAGTTTTTTTCATCAATTCTTTTTCAAGGACTTTTCAAGGACTTTTTTTACTTTTTTCCATTTTTCAAGGAGTTTCAAGTGCCCTTGAAAACGCATTTTGAATTCAAGCACTTTTCAAGGAGTTTAAGGACCTGCACGAACCCTGTGTATAACATGTTTAAACAATCTGTTTAGTGACTAGAAGTTAGGATACGGAGTACAACAACAGCCTGCTATTCGTGAATTAACAAAATCAGATGCAACTACTGCCTTGGGTCTTCCAATATCTTTAGGCCTGTGGATGAAGGAAAACAATGATATTGTTCGTGTAAAATATATGTTCAGCATACACTGTATAAAAGGAAATGTAATAGTACTCCTCAGCCTGATAGACCGACAACCTACAACCGGTTGGCTCAGTTGGTAGGGCACCGGACTATTCATGGTTCCGACTCAAATTAGTTACCGTTGCTAAGTCCCACAAGCTCAACAAATTAGCCAGAATATCTCAGAATTGAAAACTCTGATCGCGGAAATGTAATTATAAATCGTTTCAATTCTTTACTGTCTCATGAAAATAAAATAAAATTGCCTTGTAATCCTTGTACAGTAGTTCTCTTCAAAACAGAAAAACGTGTTTTTGTTTGTGGGACAGGATCTTAATTCCGCCGGGAAAACTTCTGCGAAGGTGATTGGTCGCTATTGTCTTAGTCGGAACCATCAATTGTGTGGGAGACCGGATTCGATTCCTGGCCGGACCAACACTCAGGGTCTTAAAATAACTGAGGAGAAGGTGCTGCCTTTGTAATATTTAATATCTGCAAATAGTTAGACCTTCATGTGGCTTGGATGACCACGTAAAATGGCGGTCCCGTCTCTCCACACTTCCTAACCTTTGCATTGGAGGGACGTTAGACTTTCACAAAAGTCCGCCGCCCACTTTGTGTTTCTTTACTGGCGCGCGATGGACTTTTCGACCTTGCTTCCCGCCAAATTTACCGACCCAAAAATCAGTCTGTAAATTACAGCCAATCATAATGCTCGAAATCCAAGCTGTCAATCACAATGTAAGATTAGTAAGATTATCTCCTTCGGTCCCGGTCGGCATCTGTCAACATAACGCAGTGATGACAACATGAGATCAATATATCTGAGGCCATATTATACGGTAAAAGTAAATTAGCATACGAAAATATAAGAGATTATCAGAAACAAAGTATAGAAGCGTATCTTTCAGGCAGAGATGTTTTTATATCTGCACCAACAGGAGCGGGGAAAAGCCTGACATTCGAGATCGCTCCATTCGCCTTAGATTTTCTGAGGTTCGGTGAGAAAAGCGTCATCGAGACTGTTGTTGTTGTTGTCTCTGGCCATGAAACAATTTCCGTCTGTAGTCGTTGTTCGGAACTTCATTGGCGCGAAGAAAGCATTTTTTTTGGACTCTGGAGATATCGTTATCCTTTCAACAGTCTTAGTTGGAGTTATAGCATCAACCATTATTATTTTAAAACCATGTTTTGCTGCTCCGGATATAACATGAAGAAATACAAATAGACGAAAACCGCAATCATTTAGCTCCGCCCCCTTAAGGCGATACTCCTGTATCAAATTCGGAAATGGCGGGAAACGCAAATGAATATCCTGCAAGTTCGACAAGTCGACCTCTCGCGACTTCGTCGCTCGTCGCTTGCTCGCTGCGCTCGCAAAATTCACACTTCACTCGAAAACCTGGGAAACGAGAGAGGTCGACTTGGGGCAAGTCTAGAGGGACGTTAAAGAACCACTGAGGAAGTAATAAAACCCTGGCAATGACCACCCTCAGTGTCTAGCCTTTACTAATGATTTCTTTATCGGGTTGATTTGTGGGTTGGGTTTGCGGAGACCTGGGAGGAGGGGGGGCATTTTTTTCAAATATGCCCTAAAGTTTACCCCTCAGCCCCCCTACTTTTTGACTGGTCTCCTATATTTTCTAGTCTCAGCCCCCTCCCCCTCTCCCCACACACTTTTTAGGGTGCTCCGTGGTCCTTGTACTTATGACACATGTGACACATGTAGGATGAGTGTGACTCACCTAAATAAAAACTGTCTGTTTAAATTTGAAATATCAATGATATCCATGTCTATGACATCTATGTTTCTAAACCCACAATGAGCCTGTGAAGTAAAAAGAGCATAGTACTGTTTATAAGAGCAGATTTTGAATGATTATGAAAAACGTACAGTATGGCATGAACTGCACCTTGCTATACTGTAAATGGGTCACTACTAAGAAGGTACCAGTAGTTGACCCAACCATAGATCAAAATCATGGAAGCATAATAGACCCCTTCACAGTTCCCTGCACCATCTTAACTAAGGTACATGTACAGCTGTAGCAGTGCCTTTGCGTTGAAGCAACATGAACGAGCTTGTAATGATAGAGACATGTGAATAATTGCCCAAGGTGTTGAAAAGACCTCTATCATTGTAAGTTCAATGTTTGTCTTGTTTTTATGCAAAGCACAGCTACCTTTCAAGATGCCGCAGGGAACTGTGAAGGGGACTATTGTTGAAAATAATCTACATGGATCTGTTATCATACATGTACAGAATCACCAAACAGCAACACATAAATCTATGTCAGTCTATATCTGCATTATGATGGACTTCTACTTACCAAGTCCTTCAGTAACTCGCAGCCTAATCCCCCAGCACCAATAACCAATACCTTTGCATTTTCTAGTATAAAATCCAAGACCTGAAAAATGAAGGGAAAAATATGATAGAATTAAGAGCAAAATTTTTTGATTACAATTTACATGTATATCCCACTTTGTTTTGCCACACAGGTCTCTGTATTTGATTGACAGGCACCAAGATGATGGATCTAGGGGGTGTCCATTGTGATACTAAACATGTACAATAGCTTGTACAAAATAAGCCAGATCAGAATATTACTGATGATGTTCACTTTTTCATTTTAGACACCCTCTCCCCCCTGCAGTACCAGGGAAGGAACAGTACCCTTAACATTTCTTGATTAGCCATGCTTTTTCATTGAAGTGAGACAGAGGTCCTTTCAAAAATAGACATGCAACATTTCAAAGCATCCTATAGAGCAGATTTAGAATGAGTGTAAAAAGTCACTACACACGGCAAGGACACAGCACCAAAGTTGAATGTTTTCACACATAGCACAGCACTGCATGATGACAAGTGTTCCATGCAGTAAGTTTTTCATAGTCATACGAAAACTGCTCCGCTTTCAACTTTTATGCAACTTAGGCACAGGGAACAGGGAACTGTGAAGGGAATATCGTAATTGGAATAAGTTTATATCTCTACCTGTGGGCCTGGTTCAAAATCTTGATGCGCAAGAGGTCCACTACGTACAAGAAGCTTTTGCAAATGGCCCCATCTACCAGGCCAGTCATTACCATCTGCCCTGTATATTAATATTAAAACCATATCAAACTACAATACTGCATAATTTATAAAGATGTGTATAAGAACCATGAACCTACAGTACAGTATAGTGGTTATAAAAATATTGCTTTCATCAAATTTTGAAATCAAATAAAACAATCTTTTTGTGCCAATCTGTAATTGCATCTATTAACAAAAGCTTACAATATCTATGAATGAAAACCAGCTTAATAAGCCTTTCCAAAACACAAGTCATTGAACTGACACTAGAGCACATTTTTTCTTGAGGCAAAAGCTTAATGAATGAAATACGATCTATCGAGATATTTTGGATGAACTTAACATGTCCAAGCCACTTACGATACATCAGATGAACTCTCTTCAACTTCCATTACAAAATTCAACTGCTAAATAGCGTAAAATCCTTGTTTTTTGGGCTCCTTACAACGTTTCTTCCTCACTATAAATGTCAAAATGAAGCAAGCCGACTGCTTCACGAAATAAACCCGATTATAACTCGACCGTTCATCGATTGATTTTACTATGTCGGAAATATTTCGGACAATTTCGGAACCTTCTTTCGGTTCGGATTCATTTCAGATTTTCTTCATGCTGACAAACATGCTGACAATATCTTCGGTTTTCTACTTTCTTTGTTCAGAACAATAGTTATGAACGTAATGCAGCCATAATTAGGTCATGACATCAGAATTTTGAAATCACTAATATATAAAGTGTGAAATCTTTACTGCTTTGGTTTTATCAGGATTGATTTGTTGTTAGCTGAGACAACACTTTACTTGCTGTAAAAAACATTATGACTACTGAAGGAATTCAACTCCCATCTTTTCTACGTGTTGCTGAAAGACAGAAACACAGTATCACCGATCGAAATGGCGAGAAGTTCAAGCTTGAAGCCCCAACTCCTTCCACTCTCGTCTATGTTCAAAACTGTAAAGAATGTGAATGTGAGCTCGAAAAGAAGGCAATGAAAATGATCGTGGAAGGATGTAAAGATTGTGTTTTTAACATTAACGGGACTTTGATAACTGGAATGATTGAAGTCCTGAGCTGCGAGAATTTTACTCTTAATATGCAGGAGAATGGATCGGTAAGCACAACTTACAGTACACATACAGTACAATAAATAGATCTATTTTACTTGCCGTGAAGCAATCTTTAAAAGCTTTAAAAAGGAAGTTTCTGTTTAAGCTTAAATGTGTTCAACAAGCATTTATATTACTCATCCAACAGTCAAAAATCAAAAGAAAATTTAGTGTGTGTGTATGGTGGTGGTTGTGGTGGGGGGGNNNTCCACAGTCTTAACCTCACCTGTAGGACTCTTAACTTACGTCATTTGCATAATTTACCCTTATGCGACCAAAACCAAACAAACAAGTTTCATGCTCCACTTGGAACATGTACTGATGTTTGGGGTTGATGCCTGGATGACAAAAGTGGCATATAGACAGTAGCAGTAAAACACCATGTATACCATGTACTCTATATTTTGGATTAATATAATATTCACGATGCTCTACTCTTATAGCTAAGCAAGATATTGAGTAAGATACTGATTAGAGTAAAGCAGTAAAGCAAATTTCTAAAAAGTCAACCATGTGAAACACCATGTTTTTAAGAATTTGGTTAAGTGTTAAAGGGTCAAACAATAAAAACATTGTCATCAATCATATTTTGGTAAATCAGTGTCTGTATTAGGTGGGTAAATTTGATAGAAAATGTATGGGTATTTTGTCATGATTGACCTATGTACAAACCTGTCTGTTATAACTGGGTGCTCATATTAAATGGTAGCCTTACAGCTGTTCCACTGTATATTGATATGACAAAGCAACAAGCTTCTATTTTCAGGGACGGATCCAGCTTTTTTAAAGAGGGGGTGCGTTTTTTGATGGTAGCCAAAATGGTCTGTAGTCAGCTATATGGGAATCCGCACTATTGGCGTGTGTGGTGTGCTTGTTTTCCTGCCACAAATACAACCACAGGCTTCCCAACCCATAAGCGATTGAAAAGCGTATATATTTGAGAAAAGCTTTCGCCATGCGTCCCCACCCAACGCACCTCCCCTGGATCTGCATCATATTTTCAATTATTATTTAATTATTGTTATCAGGACATGAAAACAGTGGTAAAGTTAACAAAAGTTTTTGCTTTTTTGCAGATAATGACACTTACAGTTGATGGCTCTAAGAATGTGAAAATAAATGCTTTGAGAAATGACCAGTTTGAATCCATTTACTCACACCACACTCTTTGCATGGAGGTGGTTGTTGGGACTGAAAACCCAACCAAGCTGCCTGTGGTTGTTGATGAAGACCCAGATAGACAATACATAGTCCACTGGGAAAAAGAAGGCGACAGTGTCAAGCTCATCTGTGATAAGGTCATCAGGGATGGGATCTATCCAACAACTGAAAAGCAACTGGCAGAAACCATTGCAAAAGAGAAAGAAATGAGTGAAAGGATGGCTGCCATGATGGTTGATGGGTTGAAGGTTACCCAGAAACCCAAAAAATCAAAGGCAAGTGGTAAGAATAAGATACATTATTATATGGCAAGATAAATTCATGCACTATGATTGGTCAATGTGTGAAAATCAATTTTTACTTCATAAGCCTTGCCATATAAAAAATATCTTATTAACCTTGTTTGCTCAGTCCGTACCGTAAGTTATGGATCCTCGTTTTTTCCACTTTTTATGGCCCTCATGCTACACGCTTGGGTCATAAGACAGTGAAAAAAACTTGGTCCATAACTAACTGTACGGACCTCGCACTCTGTTAATAAGAGCTATGTAAGTCCACTGTTGAAAGATAGATTTATGACTCTCATTACCTGTATCAAAAATTTGCTCTTACCTGAGAAGGGAGGAGGAGGTATGGGGAGGTAAATGTTGAGTAGGAGATATTTCAATAAATCCTTTCTAGCAAGAATAGTATCCTAAACTCAACTAGAGCATAACAGGTGTAAGCTATAACTCACCTATTAGAATCAAGTAAAGAAAGTGTCTATAACTGCTTAAAATCAAACTAACAGGTATATGCATGAGTCTTGCCATTGATGCTTCTCCAAAATAATGGCCAAAAATTCAAATGTTTTTTACTGTACATAGCCTAAGAAACTTTTTTGAAAATTGACAAATTTAAATTTAAATTTACAGATGTTTGTATGATGGCTTGGGATACAATTCTACTATCTGTGCAGGCAGACAAACATCTTTCAATTTAAAATAGATAATTATGTTGTACATAGCTGTGAAAAAATAACTATTAGATTTGTCAATTTTCAAAAATTTTTTCTTGGCAAGGATGACACCTGACATAATGAATATTCATATGGTCACTAAAGTAAAAGGGACTCTTTCTTGTGCTAGATTTCTGCCACCATTTTGGAAAATGGTTTATTTATAAACAATACATGTACATATATATACATCATACAATAGTATTGCTTCTTGGTGACCCTTTGATGAAAATGAACCTTGAAGTCCTCTGAATACAATATTTTGTCTTAATGCCTATACCTTATGTTATATCTGCCATCAACAGTATTTTTTTATTTGCAGTGAAGCCACCAGACGGTCATACCCAACTACCCAAAAATAAACCTCAAACCAAGACTACCAAGCCTCAAACAACAACCACTCCAAACAAAATCAAGCCACATTCTAAGCCTAAAGTACCCACACAAGAGCCTGTTAAACGTAAACCCAAACCCAAACCACCAAAACCCCGTCCTGCACCTAACATTGAAGAAGATGATGACAAGAAAGAGTATTTTGAAAGCGAAGAAGACCTGACTGCCAAGCTAGATACTCTATACCAGTGGATGAAGGACAGCAAACATTGCATCGTGTTTACTGGTGCTGGGATCAGCACTAGTACTGGGATTCGTGATTTCAGAAGCGGGATGAACACTGTACTGAAAACTGGTCCTGGAAAATGGGAGCTGCAAGCAAAGGGTGCTACAAAGTCTTCAATATCCAAAGTGAATGTTTTGAAGGCAGGACCTTCAGTGGCTCATATGGCACTTGTGAAACTCCATCAAGAAGGCCTTGTCAAGTTTACCGTTAGTCAAAACACCGATGGTTTACACCTTAGAAGTGGGATCCCAACCGATCAACTAGCCGAGCTCCATGGCAACACCAACCTTGAAAAATGCACTAAAT
The DNA here is from genome assembly GCA_900234385.1 of Anemonia viridis. Classification (NCBI taxonomy): domain Eukaryota; kingdom Metazoa; phylum Cnidaria; class Anthozoa; order Actiniaria; family Actiniidae; genus Anemonia; species Anemonia viridis. The sequence goes on along the minus strand of OCZR010228836.1, from coordinate 16,104 downwards.
GTGGAACAAAGTATTTGAGAGATTTCAGAACGCGCAATGCCCAAGGTGTCCATAAACACCGAACAGGCCGCTTCTGCGATAATTTTAAGTGCCGTGGACATCTGGTTGACTCTATCATTAGATTAGAGATTAGCGTGAGCTAAACTGGTTTCTTTAAACCTTCTGTAAATAAAGTCTATTATTATTATTATTATTATTATTATCATCAACTTTGGAGAAGACCTTCCCGAAGATGATCTGCAATGTGCTTTTGATGAAGCGGAAAATCCGACCTTTGTATTGTATTAGGATCAAGCCTGCGCGTGACTCCTGCGGCGGATGTCCCTGAAAGTGTAATGGAAAAAGGTGGCAAACTGGTCATCTGCAATTTACAAAAGACACCTTTGAATGATGGTTGCGCTTTGGAAATCCATAAACAGATTGATGATGTGATGGTCGGGCTGGCAAGTAGACTTGGCCTGGAGATACCAAAGTTCACCGTAAAGCGCCGCCTTGCTGTCATGGTAACAGAGAAGGATGTCATAATCCAGGGTCTTGATGTTACCTTGGATACACCTTACTCTTTCCTGCGTCAAGTCGAGGTGAAGTTAATGCAGAAATATAATGGGAAATATAAGGAAATCGCGAAGGAAGTCTTAGCCAAGGAGCCATACCCAAATCGACCCGCCTTTCGACTCAAAATCCTTTAAAAGGGGAAATCTGTCTCGGATTCCAAGGTCACTATGGAGAGCCTGATTTCACGATTCGCGCAGAAATAGACAGACCTGGAAGGACTATGTACCTGCTGTCGTACAACCTATCCGATGGAACATGGAGTGTAGAGGATGTGCAGTGATTTCAGTAACGTTCGAACGAAGGCAACAGTGCGCGCTTGCATAACTCGGCAATAAATTTATTGCACCCGCACATGCAAGATAAGTCTTGTATTTTATTTTAGTGTGGTTAATTAAGGAATCGCGACTTCGGATATAGTATTGTTTCTTACCTTACAGGTGTTACTGTTGCAAATTATGAAGTCAGTGGGTGGTTTATTATTTGCGCACGGGAAATCAATTCAGTCACATAGCATTGTGTAGTTAGTTGAATTCACTTTCGAGAAACTTGTACTCGTTATTTATTCAATGAATTTGCACCTAAATGTATGCTTGCGTTTATTTATGGGTAGTTGAATGAAAATTATAATTAAATTAAATTTTTTTTGCCAATAGTTTTCTTGTGTGGATGTAATTAAACTATAATCACAGGCACCATGGAACGTCGGAACGTCGACTTCTTCCTACGAGGATTGCGGGAACGAGATTGATTTAGCCTTTTTTTCTTTTACTGTTTATTGCAGTACGTAAGCAGAGGTTCCTTCATGTTCCACATTGCTAACGTCGTGGATACATGACCGTGGATACATCGTGCACTTGTTGCGCGCAACGAGATGCACACTGCAAATATTGAATGGATAGAACAGTGGTGAAATAATGATAGATGTGTTGATCATCACAGATGCACACAATAGAAACTTCGGCTATAACAAAACCTTGCAATTCGGAACGCTACTCAGGACTTGTTTACTCTATGAAACGTGGGCGCACAATCTTGCAGAAATAGAAATTGATTCTACTGTTTGGTATACAGCAATGCACGCAACTGTCTTACCGTGTGTCTATGTCCAACCGTTATTTTCGTCCTTTTTCCGACCCCCTCAGCAAGTATCCTTGATAAAACCAACGATATTCACCTTGATTATGTGCAACACAACTTGCAGTTCAGGTACACGAGGCATGAATTTCCACTAGAAATGATTCCCCTAAAATATTTTACCAGGGTAGCTTGATGAGTTTCAAGAGTGCGAACGAACCGAAAGACTTACGACTCTGCTCCGATACAAAACGATTAAAGTCCGACCATTTGTCGAACGTGTACATGCTTTGCACCGATTCTTCATGCACTCTTGCCTCAGCTTCTAAATGTTTGTGTTTCCTTCCATTGAAAATAAGTACTTTTCATCTTTAATTATTTATTATGATTGCTATATCCCGACTTCCAATGTGCAGATGCCTTGAATGCTTAACAGTTCACACTATCTTGAGGTATTTAACTGACCTTTCAGTCAGTTTGAAATATGCTTATGTTTTTTCGAGAGCAACTCAAAACTATTTCTACCTTCTGTTCTCTGCCTTCCCATATTATAACAGGCAAAAACCAGGCTGAGTAACTCGGTCGAGCAATTATGGATAACAGAGGAGTTCTTCCACCTTTGCTTCGCATTGCTGCAAGACCCAAACACACCGTCAGTGATCGTGATGGGGAGAAAATCGAACTCCAGGCATCAGCTCCATCCATTCTCTTGTACGTCCAAGATTGCAAAAACTGCGAATTTGAGCTCGAAAAAAAGGCATTGAAAGTCATCGTAGATGGATGCAAAGATTGTCTTTTAAACATTAATACTTCTTTACTAACTGGAATGATTGAAGTCTTGAATTGTGAGAATTTGGCCCTTAATATTATGGACGATGGTGTGGTACGTATTATAGGTTACTGTACTTTTTTACATCTGTGTTATTGTTTATCCTTGTGTTAACATTTTACGTACTGTTTATGTATTTGAAGTATCACGTATTATCAAGCGAAATATTATAAAATAGTAAAGACGTCAGGGAGAAAGTTTGTTTTGAAATTTAAATGTATCAAGTCA
>OCZR010228713.1:259-13178 GCA_900234385.1 Anemonia viridis | reverse complement strand
ACATAAATGACCACGTTCTTGAAGAAATCACTTAATTTTGATAGTCTTGACAAGCCTCACAAAATAACTTCAATTTTGTTGTTATTGCGCATGCGCAGAATATTTCACTTAGAAAAGCTATAATCTTTGGCGGTGTTTTTCAAATTGATGTTTTTTTGCAGTATTTATGTTCTTAGCAGCCTTCTCCACAAAACCAAGCATGGGTTTGACAAAAAACTAAGTAAAACAGTAATTATTGGAATATTTCACCCATTTGTGACGTTTAAAAAATCGTAAAAACCTTATTTGGAAACCAATCTAAAATCCCATACTTGGCTTTATGGACTTGGATCTAAAGATTTGTATCAGCTATTTTACAAAGCTCATACTGCATTGCTTGAAGAAAATATAGCTTTTTTCTGTAATTATGACGTCACATGATGACGTCATTCAGTGACATCATGGAATGCGTAAGTTCTCTCAAGAAAGAATATGTGCCTATTATGAAAGCGATTTGGCCATTTGGAAGCGTTTTGGAGAACAACCTAATTTCCCTAGCAACCATGAATTTCTATATATCAGTACACCCATAAGAACAAAATTATTATTATTTTATTGAATGTGTTTCTTTTGACAGGTTTTGACAGTAACACTTGCTGTTATCCAAGAGAAAAGTAGTTGATTACCTCGTATGTAATTCCAATATAATTAAAGGTGAGGTTTAATTGAAGCACATCACTAATACTAGTTCATTTAATCTGCACAGTCATGTGTACTGCCAACAGAATTGCCACAAAAAAGCTCTTGACTTTTACACCACAATGAAAAGTAGGAAAAATTGACTACTCCAGTATGTAAATGTAAACTAAGGTGAAGTTTAAATGAAGCACATCAATTAATCATTTCTGCACAGGGTTGTACTGGCACAACAAAATTGCCACAGAAAAGCTCTCTTTGATTTTTACAGCACAAAGGAATTAGTATGATGCGTACCACCTTTATTGTATTCACATACTTCTATGCACAGTCTGTTGTATGTTAAACCAACATATTTATTGCAACACTATCAACTGGTAGTTTTTACCAATCAAGCCATATAAAATCTCACTTTTGGAGCAAAGATTCATGCAGTCAGAGAAGACATTAAAAAGGGGGTGTCACGCTTAAGGTCATGGCCTACAGTAATATTGGATCCAATAGTCTACTTATCAGGATACTTTCAAAGCCTTCAGGACTGATTGTGATTGGACTGATTGTATTTTCTCGCTGAAAAGTTAAGTAAGCTTAGTTTTCACAAATAATCAAGTCAGAATTTTCTGTTTTGCAATAAAAAGATTTATTAATAATAGTTTTGTGTTTTTTCATCCAAAAGATTAGAATAAGATATTGTCTATTTTGCAATTATAACTACCAAAAATGCAAACATCTGTATGGGCCACTGTGCATGATCGTAAATAAAAACATATCAAAAAATCTGAGATGTGGTTTTATTTTGAAGCTTCCTATCCATAGAGAGTATGCTAATGGATTTAGAGTTTTGCAGTCAGTGATGACCAATAAGGTGCTGGGCTGGAGAGGTTCCTACTCCTGCTGTTTGCATGTTACACCAATCTAACAGGGCCTGGAACTCTGAAACTCTGTGGCCTTGCACTTTGTGAAGCTCTTTATGGTTTGGACAGCATTCTCTGCCTTTCCATTGGACTCTGTAGGTGATGATGTCTTGTGCTCAAATCCCACAACAAACTCTGCAAGTGAAAACTGAGTACAGTTGTCTTTGATAAGGATGTCTGGGACACCAAACTTTGCAAACATGGCTTTCAACTCCTTGATTACAGCACATGATGTCAGTCTATTGAGACGGGCCACTTCAATTATAAAGTTTCTAATTATTATAGTCACAGACAAGTGACAATCTGTTGTCAAACTCACAGAGTTCAGCAACAACTTTTGCCCATGGCTGAGTTACAAACTCATGCTGTAGTATGGGCTCCTTTTATTCATCACACTTATCCATGTACACTCTTTGATCTCAATGGTCATCTGCAGCCAGAATTAAGTATCTCTTGCTTTTCATAAGCCTCAAGACTGGTGTGAGAAGACCAATGTCTCAAGCCCAATGGAGAAGAGTGTGTCTTCTGCATGACAGCTCTTTTCTCAGTGCCATGAGAACAACCAACAATTGAGCCTTGAAGATCAGCTCTTCTTGAAGTGTTAGCTTGCCCACAGATCAAAATAGGGGCGCACACACACTCAGGAATATCTGTGTGACTTTCCAGCTTTCCTCTGAGAATGACTTTGTAAAGGGTTTGTTGAATAGGATCCACAGTCTGCTGCAGCATTCTTCAACTGTGTCTTTCTTTCCTTTTTATCTGCCAAAAGTAGTTGTTTACCTTTCTTATACTTGACCTTGAGGCTGTACTTCTGCAAAAGCATTCTCTGTAGACACTTTAGGGTACAGGCCATTGGCTTCCCAAAGATTGGCTCAAGTGGCTTACAGGGTATGGTCTGTTTCAACTTTGATGTCTGTTTGGCTGTGTGCATGTCATATTGAAACCGTTATAGGCAAAAGCAATTGCCAAAAGTTCTTTTTTTCAATTTGGGCATATCATGTTTCAGTAGATGACAGGGCTCTAGATGCATATGCCACATGTTGGCCATTCTGCATTAATGTGGCTCCCAGCCAAAATTGTGTTGCATCACACTGTAACGTACTGTACGTGATGGTGTTTCTGTGACAGCCTCTTTTCAACTTGTTGAATGCTGTTTGCTGCATCTCTTCCCAGGCCCATACTTTGTCATTCTGCATAAGTTCTCTTAAAGGCTTGATTATGTCTGACAAACCGGTCAGGAATTTGGCCAGATATTGAGCTAGTCCAAGGAGATGCTGAACACCTGCCATTTCTGTTGGTGGAGACATCTCTAGGATGTCACAGACTTTGGCCTGATCCACCTTGAGTCCCTGGTCTGTTGCAAGGTAGCTGGTCAACACAGTGGCAAGTTCCCTCTATTGAGGTGCAATGGTCTTTGCGGTACTTCAGGAATGCAACAAAATTTTTGTCATGGTCAGTTGTTACCTCTTCACCAAACAGCATGTTGAACATTGTGAATCATTTTGACTCCTCATTGAGCTCCACATGCCAGAAACCACTGCATACATCTAACAATGTAAAGACCTTGGTGCCATGTAATCATGTTGGCACATCCTTTAAATTGTTGGGAGAGGATAGTGTTCTCTAAGTATGGCCTTATTTACTATAGGTTCTTTGGATCTAGACAGATCTGTAAGTTTCCATTCTTCTTTGGCAGAATGACCAACCACAGAACTAATCCGAGGAGTAGGGAAGATACAGGTGCAATCACATCTTGTATCATGTACTTGTAAGTTTGGGTCTTAAGGAAACAGCTACTCATCAAGGTGCATGTTAAACTGGTTTTGCTGCTGGGTCCAGTCTGATTGTGCATTCTCCATATAGCTTTACCAGATGCTTGTCAAACTCCCTTGTCAAACTTTATTCAACAACAATCAGTCTATCTGAAATTCTACAGAGTAAACTGGAGCATTTCCTTTGTGTGGCTTTTACATTGCATTGTGCTCTGTGTAACACTGTGCATATCACTACCAGACTCCAGCTGCAAGGTTATAACCTGTGAGTCATCTATCTTAACAGCTCAATCTCCACTGCCTGTTCACCACTGTTCACCCCGTGTTGTACCTTGACTGCATTGTCTTGGCGAAGCTTGGTTGATTTTCTGAGCCATCACCATCTATCTTACTAATTCTTTGACCTTCAGCTTTAACAATCTTCATCTTGGTTATCATACTTTCTTCTGCACGGCAAATATCATGTAACAGTCTTTCCCTCACCTTGTTATCTCAGATTCCAAATATCAGTCTATACATTATCTTGAATGATTTCATCTGGCATGATTGTATTGAAACACTTCCCTTGGATTGCTTTCTAAAGGCCGTCCTGTATTGCTCATATGACTCATCAGGCTCTTGGACTCGTCAATTAAAATGATATCTCTCAAACATGACATTTTGTCATTGGCTCACAGTATTCTCCAAACTTTTTTAAAACTGCTGTTATCTCCTGATCTTTGCCCTCATCCCAGTTGCTAAATCTTGAAAAAACTTCTGGCATTTTCTCCAATCACTGTTAGAAGAGTCACCACTTAAACTTCTTCAGGTTTCTCATTTAACTCTGTAGCTGGGGCATAATTTCTCCATGCTTACTGGAATGTTTTCCACTTGAAAGATGCATTGCTCACTTGTATATCATTCTAAAGAATCCTTAGTTCTTTTCTTTCAGTAAACATAGCCAGCAGCCAACATGTATAAAGTTAGCTGTTCAATGACCCAGAAAACAAGTGAATTACTGTACAACAAGTAAAACAGTACTAGACTATCAATGAATGTGCTCTCTGGACTGCCTTGTGAGCTTGAGTCCAATTTCACCACAAAACCAGAGAGAGCACATCAAGATTTACAAATTTCTGAAGATTTGGTGTCAACTGAGGTAAAATTGACAATGAGATGCATGCATTGATAATTACAAAGGTCTGAAATGTATGGAGATTACAGAAAACCAGACCCTTTGTTGAGACGTCTATGCACTTCTTAGTAATCTTGATGTGCTCTTTCTGGTTATAGGATTCTTGCATTAGTTCACTCTCAGCCCGGGAGGGGGGACTCCTGGTATATTAGGGTAGGGATGCTAATGTCAGAAGTTTTGAAAATGACCCCTAATTAAGGTACCCAACTCTTATCCAGGTGGGTGTGGAAATCCAATTTTTGTACACCTAAATTTTGAAAAATACCCCTAAAAGGTACCAGATCTCTGATTTTCACTCCTAAAAGGTATGACGAGCATCCCAGCTACCATCTAATTTATGGTAGTTCCCCCCTCAGGTCTCTCAGCTTGAAATTTGGCAATTCTTGTTTTGATGCTACACGTAGATGCTCTTGAAATCTGTATTATGGCGAAATGTGGTTGTATTGGAACTGAAGTTGTCCTCAAGAACCTTTATTCTCAGTTCAGAGTACCAACAACAAAACTTAATTATCTACATGTAAATAGTTCAAAGTTTACTTATTAAGCTATTAGATTGTTTTTGTTCTTTTTCAGGATTGGGTCAAACAAGCACTGGCACCCCTCCCCATCACAGTAACCAAACAGCAACCAAAAACTTAGCTAAAATTAAATTAAAGTAAACTTAGAAAAAACTTCTCTGTCAAAATTATAAGGGACCTCTATTCATGTCCTGAGAAAACAAATTGGATTGAAAGTCTGAATAAAACATTGTAAACAAGCATTCATCTTATTCACTTCATTTTTGAAAGACAAACAGTATTTTGGTCACTAGCAATAAATATGTAATTTATACACCTTAGAAAGAGGGAATACTTACTGACGTTTTGGATGTTAGTCCTTCAGAGTAAAAGAGAATTTTTAGAATTTTTTTAAATCAAAATCAGTCAGATCCTTTCTGGAATTTAGACAATTAACCTTGAGCATAATGTACCTTCTTGAGACTGAATGGATGAAGCCAAACTGTATTTTCCTTAGATAAGACTTTGAAGTGTGATGCATCAGTAATTACAGCGACAATATATGATCTTTTATGATTGCCAGGTTTTGTGGGGGAGAAAAGGCCTAGGGCAAACTTTGAACTTTCCATGCACCAAACTTAATTACATCAAAGAATGCCACTTCATTATCACCTGATATCCATTGTTTTTAATGAGTTCAGTGCATGGAAAGTTCGACGTTTGCCCTAGGCCTAGGCCTAAAAGTATTTTTTTTTCATAATTAAATTGAGATACATTCTACATACATGGGTAGTACAGAGAGACAAGTTCATCAGACATCAGTTCAACAGTGCATGTTTTTTAAATTTATGATATTCATCAGACAATATATAAACCAGCTATATATAAATAAGGGAAAGACATTAAAAGAAATGAAGATTTGATAGAGTTAATGCTAAATACGTATCAAGTACAGTACGTCCATCAAGTTCAACATAGGTTTAGCAAAAAAGTAATTTTTTTTTCTTTTCATGTTCAAATATAAATTACCTCTTTAATCCTTCAAATGATACTCCTACGCACGCATGTAAAAGGGATATTTTTTAAATTTTATAATAACTCATAAGCACCTAAGTTTTCCTTAATATGATATTTTAGTTTTATTTTCGATTAAACTTATTTAGTAGTTAAAGTCTGCCATTAATCAAGGCATAATATTTTGTTTCAGTAGAATGTTTTTTTTACAGGAAAAATTTTTTTTCGTCTGGAGGCTTCAGAAAATTTAAATTTCATACTATTTGCAAACCAAAATACTTCAAACTTGCATAAATAAATAAGGCATTTTGAGCTTTTACAATAAATTCAAGAGTATTGGTCGAAGGTGATAAAAGAGACACACACCGAAAACAAAATTATCAACTTGATTTATAAATATGGCTTTGCTTAGATATACAAAGATCTAAATTTGAATGAATACTATTAAATTTTATAGTAATCATATTTATTTGAATTGTATTGTAAAACGTTTCTGTCAGGCTTATCGCCAGAAAACATAAAGTACTTGAGAAAGGCTTTTTTTCATTCACCAGGGCTATGAAGTTATTTTTTTAGCTAAAACAAACAATATTTAATTTTTAGCCTTCCGTGCGTCAACGAAACCTGGAAGGCCAGATGATAAATTCAAAACATACATGATTTCCTTTCTTGACCCGACATGACTGGAGGCATGTTTTTTTTCCATTATTAACGATAAGGCTGGCGATTTTGTGGCGCCGATGCGGTAGCGTTGGTTGGTGGGCGAAGTTTGCCACTCTTTTTCACTCGACAACTGCACACACATAATAATGATCTGCATTACATGCAAGGCTAAGATTAGGGTGTTGATTGCTCTTAGGCAGATTTATTGCCAACAATTTTAGTGTTCTTTTGTACTGAGCGTGAAGGCCCTATCACATTAATTGATTGACTTACAGTGGAACGACGAGTAATTCAAGTTTTGTAATGGTAGACGTCCCCTGGTACGAGTGACTAGTTCTAACACCTCTTGTTTCACACAAACAATCCACTTTAAATTGTAACTTATTTCATTTCAAACCTCTTCTTCTTGAGAAAAATTTATATTTACAATTTTTTCATTCCGAATATATGTTTTCGAATACCCGATCATTGTCGATCGAGATTTCCTACATTCTGTATTCTATTGCTCTCAAATAAGTGAAAGAAGATTGATTCATTTATCACTTATTTCTTGACAACAATAATAGAATTTCAATATAACACACTAGTCTAGTGTCTAAGCCGTTTATATATTGATATATGTAATATACCTATATTCTAATAGGAACATCATTAGTATTAATAAAGCCCTTCTAAGCCAGTAATGCACTTTGTTGGTCACTCTGTATATTACTCCCCGTAGTTAAAGTTATATTGTGTGTGTGATTCTCACAATGACAGTTCACCGCTTCGTCGTAAGACGGCGGTAGTTCATGATCAAAACAAACACTTCTGTACGATGGTGGCCCCGTACAAGAACTATTACAGTCTTCTTGTTGTTCACAATTTCTGTCTTCGACTCCGTGACTACGTTCCGTTTGATTAAGGCCATAAAGTCCTGGAAATAATATCCACGAGGCAGTAATATGAAAAGATCGGTTGTTATTTCTAGAATTCGGTGAATGAGTCTGATCAGGCTGATCATGGAAAACAGCAGAGGGCTGCCCTACTATAGTCGAATAAGTACTTTGGCTTAGCCTTTCTCCTCTTTGTGTTCGATGCATATAATGTCTTTGTGCATATTTAGTTTCTTTTAAAAAGCAAAAGCACATGATTGTTAAGAATACTGCTGCCGTCAATATAGCCGCCGACAAAAACCCAGCTCTTGACAAGGTCGTGTCAGATTCCTCACTCTTCTTCACGGAGTCAACAACCTTCACTGTACATCTAGTATTAATGCACTCTAGTTCGCTTGGACAGTTAGTGGTTTCTAAACACGGCTGCTCACCTATCGCTTGAGATGTTGTCGGGGTCGTTAGCGTTGAGTTAATCTTAAGCGCTAAGCAGCTTTTCGTCTTAAAGCACTTTCCTTGACAGCATTTGCTGGTACTCACAATCCCATCATATGATTTAGAATGCTTTTGAAAGCTACAATCTTCGTCAGTCTTACATGAAGTTGGAAGCAGTTTTCGAGGTTTACACACGTTGGACACACAAACTGCTCCTTTGATACAATGCGTGTCATAATAACACTCTTTGTCGCTGTTTAGAAAGCACTTAGGCCACGATCGACAGCGTTTTCCACAACAAACCTGGTGAGGTTTACAATGTGCGTCTTTGTCACAGCTCTTTGCCATATTCATGAAATGTACAAATATACAAAGTACAAAAAAGACTCCCATGTAACTTCGCGTAAAAAAGACCATAATCGAGAAGAAAAACCTCAAAGTCTTCCGGTATTGTCCAGCGTTGCTTTAAGGATACGATTAATACCTCTTGAAGTCTCAATTAAGCCCTGAGAACATGACAAGCCCGGATCGACTCGACGGAGACTACGACAGAAATAGAGCGTGTTGGAATAGTACGTCTTGTCTAGAACATTGTTTTGTGTCGTGCGTGACAGCGGCATGTTCCAAAAGCCAGAATATCAGATATCCTGTGGTGGATCGGCCGCATGAATGACACTAGAGTACAAATTTACATAATTGGGTAAACAAGGTGATCACGAAAGTGTGTAAAGTCACTTTCTCCATCGTGCTGCTTCCGTTGATGGCTTTTTCAAAGACATTATGGTTTACTTCAATCTTTCATTCGGAAGGTAATCCAGAGACAACTTACTTGGATGTCTAATTTTATTAAGTGGCGGTGCCTGTGATGTCTGCTATCAAGCACTCCCATTACTCAGGGATCCAGTTCTTGCTAGCATCTGGATATCGCTTTTGTTTAAAAAGAAAAGTTGAATGAGGAAATTGAATTCATCACTGACCAAAAGCCTTGGGCGATTCCATCAGTCATGTCGGCCTGTTTTGTCTTTCGTCAACCTCTTTCAAATATAGTTCAGTTATTAAGCGATTTCCCGCACCCTACGGCTATTGAATGTTCTGAAATATAAAATTGAAAATTAAAACCTTCAAAATACGGAATGCTTTTTTTACTGAATCGTGGTCATTAAAACGCCGCCACAGAATCTAGTGAATGATCACTAAAAACATGAAAGAAGAGGATTTTCGAGAAACCTATTTCAAGCACAAAGTACTTGGACAATTATCTTCTCTATCCTGAACCGACTTTTTACAAACGAATAATTAAAAAAATGATGTCAATTTGTAGCGTGTGGGAGTATGGTAGATGAAACGAAGCTACTATTAATCACGACAATGATTTATTCAACTTAAAGAAATATATAAATGTTTATGGATTCGCGATCAAAGAAATGGTAAATTTTCTTTTTCACTTTTCACTGGAATGCGGACTTTGAATAAACGGGATCGGTCAAACGCCACTTAAAATGTAAAAGGATTATCCGTGTGTACATTAAACAAGCGACTCGCGATCTTTTCCGATAGTCATGATCATTAAAAAATTTGATTTTCCAATCGTTTCCACGAATTTTCCTGCTTTACTTCTCTGAAATAGAAGGAATTTTGCCCCCAAATGTAATTATTTTCTGTAAAGCTTCCTAAAGATGGTCTTGAATTTTTTCCCTTTGTGTGTATTTAATCGTCAATTTAATCTGTATCAGTAATAACTTAGGCATCCAATATTTGTTTTTACTACTATTAAAACGTCAGCATGTGCCTTACATTAAAGGACAGGTATCACTTCAGCATATGTAAACGATAAGATTTTCATGATCTAGGCAATATCAAGTCAGTAGCTGAACCTAGACGCACTATATGCTGTTTTTATCTTTCGCTACCAAAATGGATACGTTTTGTCTAGTGTCGGTATTCGAGTTAGTGTTAAATTTCGGGCTAAGTGCTTTGAGTGGGAGTGTTTATTCCTTCGCCTTGGTATTTGGACTGATTGACGATAGAATCCATGATTCATTCAAAGTTTTTTTTTTCCAAAGAAAAAAAAATCGATTTTATTGGCATCAATCAATATTACCGAAATATTACATATAAAATGAAAGGAATTGTGGCAACACGGAACGACAATTGGGGATGACCTCAATAAAACTATTTTTATCAAAATATATCTCGCTATATATATTATGGCTAAATGTAAGCAATGTAGATGTAGGGGGTAAGGAAATCATAGTTTACGATGACATTTTATGGCATGCAAAGCCTCTTAGCTTTTGTTTTGCCTTTCCGACTGCTTTAAATGGGAAAAATTCATTTCAATTACTTGGGAACAATTAGAAAATAAAAGCTATTTTAAAAAGCGCAGTGAATGAATGAATGTTTTAAAAGGCACCGTTTTAATGAAAGGAATCGTGCTCAGTATTTGTGATAAGATAGAGCGAGCAAAACACAAATTGATGTGGTTGCCCACTCAAAATACTTTACTTTCCCATATTTGAGGTTGTGAATATTATATCGTTTTGTGTCCCAAAAAGATCTGACCATCATTGAGGATGACAGACCGCATAAATTCTTCTTTTTTCTTTTAGAAAAGCGGTGATATGGTTTATAAGTTAAAGGTTCTGATAACTGAACAGATGCTTCTCGAAATGTTAATTATGTGAAGGGTAACTAAAAGAAAAGATTGCTATTTGATAAAAGGAAAATGAAACATTGAAAGGGGGAAAAAGTATTGTTCCTTGCAAGCATTGTTTTTATTGTTTTGAAATCTTTTTATGATCCAAGACTCTTGGAAATCCTGAATATTGATTAGCACGGCAAACTAAATAAGTCGATATCGGTTATTACGGAATGCATGGCTCTTGAAAACTATTGGCTGCTGCATCAGATGGGAAAGTCGTGGTCCTGTTGAGGCGCCGAGCTTTTATGGGCCACCAGTGAAATTGTTATTCTTATCTCCCGAAAAGAACAGTCCGATCAGGACAGAACCATGCATAAAACAAAGGTAATGACAATTTAACCGCATTTTGAAAATCAAAACATCATAAGCGTTTCATGAGTGTGGTTTGGGTACGAGATGACTTACTGCGGATGACTGAAGGCTCGCGGAATTTAATAACTGTATGGCATCCCTTTTATAACTAGATTATTATCCTGATTAGAAAGATTGTGGTTTCGTCTAAAACTTTCATCATCGAAAAGTCTGGATGCGGTTTTTCACTGAAAAGAAGCGTTTAATTAACTACAATCTTTACCACAACTGTTAAGAAGAATCTCATTTTCTGACTGGCCTGGCTTCCATCCACCTTTTATGTCATCTTACTGATGATGCCGTGATAACAATTACATGGTCGGAGGGTACGTACATTAGTACGCTAAAAATCCAGCTTTCTATTTTTGTATTAATCCTATTGTTTGACGAGAAAATATCCGCGAATATGTCAGTTGAGTGAGAAATTCTATTGTTCCATTAAACAATTATTTGAGTGTTTAACATGTACATGCAAGGTTATTTCCTGTGGACATGGCAGGGAACTTTCACGCTTCCCTCTCCATTTCCCCTCTCTCAACTCCAGTGTACTCCATTAAAGCTTGATCTGAATAAACATCTATTAAACAGACAGTATAACTAGACACAACATGAACGCCAATGTTGCATGGGACATACGATCACGACCCATACTAAAGAGAGTAATTAGACAATAGATAAGCAAGGAATTAGTGAGAAAATATAGACGAAAAGTAATTTGTTTTTAACGCGCGCGCACACGTCCACACCATCAAAAGATCAAAAACCAAACGACTTTGCGTGCGTGTAAAAATAGCCTAACCAGGAATATTCACATTCGGCGCTCGAGCTTTTCAGTCTCTTATTTATGCTCTTTCGGTAAAAATAATAAACTTCTTGAAAACGAAAATTTAGTTAAACTGCTGTAAAGTAGAGAAAGAGAGAGAGAGAGAGAGTGCATGAGAAAGACAAGTTTCGTACACTTTATATGCTAAATAAATTGTTAACATATTATGTAAAATAACACGATACAATTATTTTTGTTTGTTAATTTATTACATTTTTGTTCCCTAAGCTATAGAACAATATCAGGTGTGATGTTTTTCCTATAGAGAATCATTTCTTTGTACCGTAACATGAATATGGTTACTAAAAAATCTAAAAATCTTGTTGTCAAGCCCGATTCTTTTTCTTTGAATAGGGAAAACATTTAACAAAAAAGTTCAATTGATCTATTTTAGTTAAAATCAAAGCATCGAGCTTCTTAAATTATATATCCTCATATTCATTAGGTGGCAGCCAATAAGAAAATCTTTCGTCATTGTTTACATTTTACTTTTTTTCCAGCTAACACCAAATCAACACTGAATATTGAAAGACCTTGGTAAGATTAGCTAGTATTGAAAATTTGAGCTAAATTCATGAAATAGATTTCGCATAAAATGTGCCGGAACTTAAAATCCCCCCACCTCGGAAAAGTTTGAAACTCAGACTCTCCGAAATGTGACCTTTTTTAGCCTTCTGCGAGGCATTTTGTCCGTGACATTATTAATTATAGTACAATTTTAAGCAATTTTTTCTGGTAATCATAGGGTTAGCGTCAACGGCTTCCTTACTCACCTCAGATGTTTTTATTACAAAGGATACTCGGTTATTCATAATATCATGTATTTGATGAGCATGCACCTGTGACAAGTTGTGTTGTTGATACAGTAAAAAAATAACAATGAATGTTTATTTTGAAACATTTATATGCATCGTTTCGATTTTATAGTAACAAAATCCCAATATAACTCATGGCCCCGTTCTCCATGCTTTTAAAAGAAACTAATTTCCAGCCCCCTGTCCTACTCTAGCTGCAATTTAACATTTGAC
>OCZR010228505.1:0-12979 GCA_900234385.1 Anemonia viridis | reverse complement strand
CCACAAACAACTACACAGTATCTGTTTAACGAGCATTACAAATAAAGGAACAGATTGTTTTCCATTATTTTCTTAGGACGGTATACAGATATGGTTGAGCTTGTGGAACATAGCTACAGTATCTAAGGAGTCAGAATCACGAATCCTTTTATGGATATATCTAGTGTTTGCACTCAAACCCATGAAAAACTATCAATAATTATATAACCAGTAATAAATAGTACATCTATTGAAGGAAAGAAAGGATTTTGTACGATTTAGTATTTTGTAATAATTTTCCATGGGTTAATTTACTGTTTGCACTCTATCATAACTTGAATCCTGATTAAGAATATAATTGGATGTGTGCAGTTGTTCATCAGACATGCGTACTACCTAGGATAATAATAATAATAATACTTATGAAACTTATAGCCAGCATATGAACTTGGAAAGTCCAAAACTCTATCCTCAAAATTTCAATCCATTAAGGTATAAACTCCATGAACAGGACATCAAAGCAGCTCAATTTGCTAGACATTTAAAACAAATGAATTTCAATCTCCTGAGAATTGGAACTTCTTGTTTTGTCCTCCAAACTGAGCTACATTCCGACATGCTGCAAGCTAGGTGTCTAAACAGGAGTATGACATATTCCTGTGTGAGAGAAATACTGGTTATCAATTAATATAGTTACAAAAAATAATTATATAGTTCTGGATGTTATCCATACCTCCTAATACAAAGGGAGTGACATTTTCAAGGAGGGGAGGGACGACTACTTATTTGCTGAACCTCTGGAGGGTCATGACAGAGTGTTACAATAATTGGCAATTTGCATCCTTGCCTATAAGTGGCACGTCTAATCGATACCATCTAATCTCTACAACTATGCGAATTTCAGAGCAAAGTTATATTATATCATTATTAATTAGATAGTGACCTTAAAATAATTGGGAGCATAATTATTTTTGGGTAAAAAATTTATTTTTGCTTTCCAAAATATCCTTCAGTGAGCTGAGGAATAAAGCTGTTAGTTTTGTCAATTTTTTTCAAGCTACTATACACTGATAAAAGTATACAACAGTTCATCTTTGAAATTATTATTAATTTTTGGTGGTAAATGCAGCAAATCTTTGGGTTTTGATTGACAGCATTGAGATACAGCATCCGAAACTAAAATCATTTCTAGTATATTTTGCACTGAAGCGAAAACAACAGCATTTTTATGAGCTTGTTAGGTCATTTCCATGTTGGTACATTGATCGTGAAATTCAAAAACAGCCTTGCATTGAATAAACCCTGAAAAATGGCACTAAGCTGGTAAAGGTGCCCTCTGAGCCTCATTTTGATGTGGATTGAAATTTTGAAAAGAGAGTTATTATAGACTCCAACAATTTTTCTTGTTATTGACATTATAATTTGATTAGAATTGTGGTCATAGAGTTAGTGCTATCAAAAGAACAGAGGAATGATGAGTAATATAATGATTCTAACTCTATTTGGTTTGGAAAGCTAGTGGTTTTTGTACATTAAGAAAAATACAGCACACTATTATTAGCATACATAACATATTTTGATCTATCTGCATCTGTTGTGCAATGCAAATTTGTGAATACAATTTTTTGCATTGCTGTCATCAGCTTCATTTACGTGATGCTGTTACACAAGGACAACGACAACAGACTCCCAGTGTATGACATCAAAGCAGCTCAGTTTGGAGGATCAAGCAAAATAATTTCAATCTATTGAGAATTGGAACCTTTATATTGTTTTCTCCTCCAAATTGAGCTGCTTTGACGTCACATGGGAAGGGGTCTATTGGCAGTAAGTTTTATTAGGTTTGGGGCATTTAGGAGCTGTGATGTACTATATAAATGCATGAAAGCTTCAAATGTACTAAAGCTTTAGCTCTTCATTTAGATTCTACCCAGTTATATAATACTTTCATTGATGGAAAAGGTTGGAAAAGAATTCTCTTCAATTTCATCATGATGTGCCCTTGTTTAGAATAACGGCATCCTAAAATGCTGCTGTGTGTTGTATCCTTCTTGCAATCAAAATATATACAAAAATTCACTTTACAGTAGAGATAAATGCAGACACCCTTGCACTAGTTAGTAACTACGACAGCACAAAGTGCATTATCTGGCAATATCTATGGAAACTAGCGAGTAAACTAGTCTATAGGCTGCATCAGTGTGTGCATGTATAATAGAATAACCAATGAGAGGAAATTTGTAACACAGCTAGAAAAATATACTTAACTACACTTAAGTATATTATTTTCACAGTGTGAAATTTTTTTGCTTTTATCGGTTATAGCAATATCTATCATTAGTAAATTAACATCAATCCTCCTTCTGATTCTTTAAAAACAATGTGCTCCCCTTAGGTAGATTTACAACTTTTACTTCCAACTGTGGTATACAATCTGCTTTCACTATACTTACAACACAAATTGTGTTATTATATCAATGATATGACTTGCTACCACAATTTTGTCGTACACATTTACAAAACATGCAATGATTTGTGTTGTAAGCGTGTCATCAGCAGACTACGTGCAACAGTTGTAAGCAAAAGTTGTACCGTGTAAGTCAGCTTTTACTAGATTCTGATCTGCAATTCATTCTAGGACTCGGACATTAACAACTAAAAAATCATGTCATGTGGAAATAATTGACAAATTTTAAATATATTGCAGAAAAAACCAAGGCATCTTGCTAACTACTTAGATGTATGTTATTCTATATACAAAATCATTGAACAAGTACCTTGTTCAAGAAAATAACCCTGAGTACCACTGTAGAGCTGTCTATTTCAGAGTACATATGGCTGCCGTTGTAGATTTTTGTGCTTAATAACTGAATACATGTCTTTCACCTATTGGTTCGTGAAGCACGCACATTGTTGCAGGCTACATGTTGCATTCACCTCATGAAAAGGCCTTGCGATTTCCTGAGAAACACAAGTTTGTACTGTAGGTGTCTTTGATTTGGGGGTTTCTTTCATGGGGTGCTCAACATCTCTAGTCAATGTCGCTTCATGTGAAGAGACAAATGGTCCGATCTTGAGAAGCATCGGTCACAATGAACACACTTGAATGGTTTGGCTCCAGTATGTTTTCTGTAGTGTCTCGTAAGTTCATCGGATCGCGCAAACCGCCATGTGCACCCTTCCCATGAACACTTGTAGGGTTTTTCTCCAGTATGCGTGCGGCGGTGCGCCTTTAGGTGTGAACTTTTTGTATAGACTTTTGTGCAGCCTTCATAATCACACTTGTGGACTCGTCTTCTTTTCATCCCATCATGAGGTTTTAAACTATAATGATAAAAGCTTGGTTAGCATAAATCACAAGCATAAACATGATTTATTAGGGTAATGCCTCTTACTCTGAAGAACGACGTGGGTCTTTGACCATTGTTGGGCTGTCTCCACTGTCAACAAAAAGAATATTTTAGTTTTGTTATACCTTTAAGAAAGTGTCAATATGACAGATAAAATATATTTTATTAAAGTCTCTGTATTATGTCATTCTCTTGAGTTCAAGATTCCATTTCTGTATTTCATGTGCCTGTGTTAAACAAAGAAATGATACTCAAGATGATGTGAGCAGCGGTGACAGAGTTGAGAGTGCTTGGAATTTAACTTTCCAATTTGCAAAAAAGAAAAGCAAAATATGTATTTTTTGTGTTTTTTTCTTGATTTGCTGTTATTTTCATTGGATTTATTTTTTCGGTCCAGTATTTTTCTCAGCCCACTAACTTTTCATTTTTTCATTCTGCCACACGTACCCCTGATGTGGATTGAAATAGGAAAATGTTACACCCAAAGAAAAAGGTCTATATAAGCCCTTTTACGGTTTAAGAATCGTTTTCAGTGCGCATGTGATTTAATTATCCCGAATTTCACAACTTCTTTTGTTGAACCTTCTTTTGTTCCTAATTAAACAAAAGAAGTTGTGAAATTCGGGATAAAATCGCATGTACACTGAAGACGATTCTTAAACCGTAAAAGGGCTTATAAATTATTAATAAAACTATTTATAAATAAATCACAAGCAACTCACTCATCAGAAATAATATGTGGAGAGTGTGTTGTAGGGTAATCGTCTTCTCCTGGTAACAGATACTCCTCTTTTATGTGATCACCAGGGGATACAATAACAGTTGGTGGACTGTCTTTGCCGTTACAACGGCCACTGTTATATCGAAGAGGTGAGTCTGATCTCTGCTGCAATGGAATAAATAGCGTGTTGGTTTACAGCAGTACATCCAATCAAACACTTGCATTTTACAACTTTACAACTCTAATGACATGGAGGCATGTGCAATGATCATGATTGTACAATTTACAACTGTCTTAATACACTTCTATATGGCTTGAGCATAACGTTTTACCTATTTCAGACCACACCTCATTCCCTTGAGAATCATGTTCTTTGTTTGGACACAAATGAAACCAAGAACCATATTCTAAAGGAATGACATGGTCTGGAATTCTCTAGTTTCAAGTTCTCTTTTGCGCTCTACTAACAATCGAGGCTAATACAGAACAATAGAGAACTAGAAACTAGTTTTGGCATAACAAACAGCCAAACACAAGAGGTCTGTTGGCTTTAGCTAGTCGTGATCATGAAACCAGGCCTCTATGTGCCATTATGTTTTGACCTGAGTTTGAATTCCGATGGGCTTAGTGTCATGTGAGTAGAGCTGTTTGTTGGTTCTCTCCTGTGTTTCAAAGATGTTTCTAGGTTATCCAGTCATTCCTCCTTCCACTGTTAATTCCCATTTATTTTATGTATTTAATTTTTACACCATTATATACCTGGTAGTCATCTTCATCTGCTGGTACAACTCTAATTACTGTTGTTCTCTGTACATGTCCCTCGGGATCAAGCTTAGAAAAAAAAAACAAATTGGATTTCATAATTATGGTTTTCAATAAGAATACAAAGATAAAATATTGCAACACAATAAAACAAAAAAATATTTGTCTCATCAACTATATACTGTGTGATATATACCTGTATAACATGAGGTTGTGAGTAGCAATTTTCTAGGGCATCTCTTGAGCTAAAAAAGAAAGTTAAAAAGTTTAATAGAACAACAATTAACGATGGTGACAGAAGCAACGATAATGGCAATTGTTTTAGAGGTAATCTAGTCTTGCATACAGTTGAATGTTATGATGATGAGTAGTAAGAAAGGGATTGTGGTATGCATATGGCAATGGTATTAAAATGGTGGTGGTGGTGAAGGTGATTGGGAATTGTGCTAGTAGTGATGGCAGTAGTGCATTGATCATGATACATGTATATACAATGACGATGGATTGTGATCTAGTCATGATGACAATAATAATTACAATATCTAAGACAATATAATTTGATCATATGACCCACGTACATGGCCTTCCTTACTATGTTCATATAAAACCTTAGGGAAAAATCATATGCTTGGGACCAAACAGGTTGACGTGACTATAACAAAATGCTTATTGATGGAGTTCCTATCCAACACTCTCCCTCAGTCAATATTAGTACTTACTCATATAAAATGAAAAAAACAATATTAAATATAGGAGGGAAAATAAAAAGAAAATAATAGAATCAAGCATCAGTGAGAAAAATTATTTCTGCTAAGATAACACTGTCACTAATTATGGTTTGTGGTTTCATTGCTTAGAAATATCAGTCCAAATTAAAAAATTGAAAGCAAACCCAGTAATTCTGACCAGCAGTTTTCCTTTTTATATTCAGAAAAAAATTCTCTAAATTTATTTAAAAATTTGTTTTTAATTTGGCAACAGCAGAAATTACAGGAAATGAATAATTTGCCTTTAAAGTTCTAATTTTAATTATTTTTTTTAATTTCTTCCAACATGAATGTTCATAAACATTAATGAATGTTATAATTCTCAGTGCTACAGACAAATCTAGTTTGATTTTTGATATTGAAGAGGATTAAAACTCAATTTGTGGGCTTAACTTTTTAATGACAAGAAAGCAGGATTATAACAAATCACTTAAATAATGAATTCTGTGGATATGTTTTCAAATACAAGGAGAAACTCCCTTCGAGTAGCTAGGCATATTTACAGTTTAATATAAAAATATTTTTCTGAATTATAAGCTAAGGGTCTCAGGCATTTTGGCTTAATAGTTTGAGTCGTAAAAGCAAAAATTATTATATCAGGCTTGGCCTTAGGTGTTGAATCAGAGTCAGGTTTTAAGTTATATAATTATAATATTATAGTTCAGAAAAAAATATTTTACTATCTCAATGTTGAAAATAGGAAGGGTAACTCTTTTATATCACACGGATCAAATGCTTATTAAAATGCTTTAAATGGATTGGCTCATGAGGAATTGTTTTTAAGGGCATTTTTGGAGGTGGGATTTGAGTAGCTAGGGCGGGTCTAATTATATATATCATGGGAGGAGACTACTTAAAACATAATTGAAAACTCTCTTTTGTTGCCTGTATAAAACAAATAAAAAGCAATACTCACATATTAACAAATTCTACTATGTTTTACAAAATAAAAAAGTAGTATTAAAATATAATATAATGCAAGTTCTTCGTCTTGGATTCACCCAAAAAAACATCCCCAAAATGCACCATATTTTAAAATAGGAGAATTCTTTACAACCTAATCTTGGAATAATAAAAAGTTCTTTTCTTTAAAGGGCATAAAATTTAACAAATTATTAATTTTGTGAACAAGAATATTAAAAGCCAACGAAGCACAATTTTGCAGAAAACAAATTATTCAATGAACAGGAAAAATCCACAATATATATATGTGACGTTTAAAGATGAATCGCATTTGGGCTTTCGAAACTCCACACTAGGATACCCTATCTTTATTCCTGTTCTCTAGAAACACAGAGTGTATAAAGAAAATTATAAAAACCGTGTAAAGACGAAGAATTGCTAAGTAAACATGGTTTCCGGAAGCTCGCTTTTGGTCTAACGAACCTAAAAATTGGTCATGAAGGAGTGCAGAATAAATCAACAACAAAAATCAAAGCAAAACAAATGTTGCTAGAAGAAAAACAAGAAGTCTGGAGTTTGAATTATTGTCTTTTTTTCTGGTGAATTTTTGTTGGGATATTAATAGCAGGGATAATATTATTATCATGTAAAATGAGTGTGTGTTTTTTTTTTGTATTGTAGTTTCGGAACAGGAAGCTGTAGCAAGGGACGATGGAACACGCATTCTATAACAATCATTGTTTCCATCGAAGATCTAGACACAAAATTACCTTCCTTAGAACACTCTGATTTCAAATATCTTTATCTCAGGGTTTGAATAATAATGCTAGGTAAATGAGTATATTTTTTAAGCCGGTAAAGGTACATTTATTATTCAATATTGTTTGATGCCTCGGTACAAAATGCTTCCCACGCGAATATTAAAATAGGAAATTTTTCGAGCAGTTTACCCAAGAGGACGAGAAAAACGGCTAAGCAAACCCTTCGTTCTGCCCTCTTGAAGGTTTTTACCTTTTTTATGGAATATAATCTGCTCAATTGTGCATAGATTGAGATCGAAGTTGAAAATGCTTGGCGATGTTTAGCCTTTTTCTAGTGTTGGATCTAATATTCAAAACATTACGCTGTACATATGATTTGTCCTGTACGGAATAAAAGCGCTGGAAATTAAGACAGCTTCAATCGTCAGACGAATTTGACTAAGGTATTGGCTATAGTTCTGGAGTTTTATTCGGTCAAACTCAAGCCGATCGCCATCGAGTAGACATTTTAGTCCAGATATGACCGGAGCTGCTTTATTAGTGGTACAAAACCGACCGGCTTTATATTCCCTAAGCAACATCCATGTGTCCAGAAATCTCTGCCTAAACTCCATCCAATTCTCCCCTGATACCCGGCTCCTAACCCACCAGAACCAAGCTAAAAACCCCAAACATCATTCTACATACCAGGATATCTGGCTACAGGCTTCACACGTGGCCGTTTCTTCTGTTAAAATAGAGGGTATAAAGCGAGTGAGAGGCAAACATCTAGTGGCTTTTTTGGGCTATTGTTCAACACCGACCGGATCAAAATGGCGGCCTGAACAAAAAACCCCTTCATTCGACTAACCTTCGAGAAGCGAAGCATCAAACTGACAAGCCTGATCTTGAGTTTTCTTGGCTCTTTTCTGTATAGTTCGGGTATGTGTGGAGCTTTCTTCGCTCGACGCCATCTTGTTCGTCAACTAAACAAGACGTCAATGACCACACCCGAAGTCTTGCGGCCGGTACGAAAACCACCCTTGGGGGGACGGGGTGAGGCGACATTCGACAGCGTCGGTTTTTCGCTTCTACATTTTTACAAAGAAGATTTTTGTTACCGTGAGGTGGTTTCTATGGAGACGCTTCCTCTATACGTGGCGATTGGATAAGCGAGGAGATGAAAACTGCATCCCTGAGAAATATTCTATTCAGGAGTGGTTCTTTTGTTTTTGTTATAAAGCCACGCCTGAGCATCGCCGGCTAGGTCCTCCGCCGCGGAGTTGTTGGGCGGTTGGAAGACGGCGTTCGTAAAAGAACGGCTTTCTTGTTTATGGGGACTTATTTCAGCATGATATAACCGTGCCATACTAGTTTATATAGCTAAAATAAATGACTACATCCTGCCTATCAGTTTTATCAAAATAAACTTTTTTGTGAAATAACTAAAATAAGTCTTGGCATACACAGCGTGTGTGTTTCTGCATATGATGTTCGCTACATGAATAATAGATAGAAGAAATCTAAGGAATACTGGAAAAAATAACTAAGTTTGAAGTAGCGAAAGCTATTCAAGTGCGTAGAAACACGTTCCAAACGTGACACCACCCTTTGTGACCCAAAACAACGAGTTACAACAGAATCCTCCAGGAGAAATAAGCGATATCTCCGTCGACTGGCGAGTTTTTTATCCTCTATTTGAACAGTATTTGCTCAATGATACTTGTTAGTGCTTTTTAGTTTCGCTTTTTCTTCTTCGCTTAAGCGAATTATGAAATAACATGATTCCAATAACACGAGTTTAAAGACAATGAAAGCGTTGTTGTCGTATTTGAGGCATTTTATATTTATGGTCTGATGATTGTTGAATGGCAAACTTAGTTATCCATGTGCAAATGAGGGAAAGTTCGTACTTTTAGGAGCTGACAACCAGACAGTATTTGGGTGTGGAGTTCACATACGAGGCTCCATTCGAGGTTGGTATTCGAAGCAGTTCAAAGTAAATCCCTAAGGATTTCCGGTTTGATAGTGGCCGACTCAAAGTTCAGCATTCATCGATCCCGTCCCTGGGAGTTATTTTAAGAAAAACAATTTTTCCAACATCAAGACTTTTCACCTTTTTTTCGGCGATATATTCATGTTGTTTCAATACGTAGCCCAAGGGAAAAAACACACTAAAAAGATACCGAATTCAAAAGAAAAATAGAGGAGTTTTCCTCATTAGAACTCAGTTCTCATTTGTAAACCTTTCAATAGATTTTGAACACCGAGGAAAAAAACAAGATTAAAGAAAAACCGATACTAAGAAAAATATTTCTTAATTTTGATAATGGATTGGATGAATATACTTTAGATTTTTTTCCTTGGTTTTATCTGACACGGTGACTACGGCGTCACACTAAGATTGCATGACTTTTTCACATACACCCAAAGACAAAAGAATATTCATAAAATGTTGCTTGTTTGAGTGTTGATGAATATAAGAATCATGCAAACTGCATGTGCGGCACTGTGAGAACTTCTAATCTTAATCCTTGATTATATTTAAACAATTTCAATCCCAAAACGACATGAATTTTAAGATTAATTTGAATCACCGAATTGAGAGATTTTTTTCTTATATATTTACTGTTATATAGCGAAAATGATTATGATAATAGGTAAACGCCTAAGCGACTTGATGAATATGGCAGTTCAATTCTATTGATGACATATTTCATGATTTCTGGCATTTTAAATAAGAATTTTCTTTCTTTGAAGATCATTTAGGCTTAGTTTGTCTTGGGAAATTAATATTTCGGCTTTTTTCGAGTAATAGAATAAAATCGTGAAATTTTAAAAAACGCCGTAATGATGCATTGATGTAGATACATGGGTGTGGAAAACCGGTTCTAAATTATCAGTTTATCACAAGATTTAAGATCTAATTGAGCCGTAGTTTTGTCCACATTGGTAACATGAAAGAAAAAGAAAAACAAAGCTTGCTCTATAAAGTGCATGTAAATCCACTGTTAAAAATTGTAATAATGTTCCGATCGAATTCTGCTGTTTTCAAGTAATGACCTTTCGAGTTCCGCCGCTTGCTTAGACTGGCACGCAAATTTACAGCGCGTAAAATTAAAGCGTTTAGTATATAATTAGTATAAGCTAGGGAAGATAGCTATCTCGACCAGCGTTGGAAAACAACTGAAACACTGAATATGTACTTTTTTTTTAAATCTCTCTCTCTTGATTCGAGGGTTTTTCTTTGCGTTCTCCGGTTTTCTTCCAGCCGAAAAACGCAACACGCTATTTCAATTCTGGCAATTCGATCTGCGGTGAGAATTGAGTCGTGTTTCAGTAGTAGTAGTTGATCAGTACAGAGGTGGTCGATTCAGGGTATAATTGTATCAATATAACAGTAAAGTTTTTTTTTGAAGCATGTTAAGTGAAAATGATAATATGATAAATGAGCGTGTTTACAAGCAAGTTCTTTATGTTCCTATATGCTGATGACTTCTATCTTAGCTTGTGCTTGACCGTATCATTTCTAGTGGCCGTCCTTCACTGCAGACGGCAGTGTAGTCAAAAGGCAGAAAGTTCATCAAGTATGCATTAGTATTACAAAGAGAGCGTAAACTTATAATATATATATTTATCAGTCTCTTGGTATTACACAAAGATAACAAAGGAAGCCCAACCTGATGCACGCTGATCACAAATCATGCGCAAAAGGCTTTTTAGTCAGCAACCAAGCCTTCAAATTTCCAATCAGCTGTTTGACGATAAAATTATAGATGCTTCAAAATGATAGTTTTCCAATGGTTTTTGCCTGATATCTTTTAAAACACTAGAGCTCAAAACTTCATAGTTCGTGAGACGACCACCGGACTTTCTAAGAGAGATTTGAGGAACTAATTTCTTGACTTAAGAAAAGGTAATATATTTTTTCACATGATGAAGTAAAAACTATGTCATTTGAAGCTGGAATAGATTCACTTGAACTTCTGGAATTTTCTGTAATTCTCTTTTACTCCGACGAAGAACTAACGTCCGAAACGTCAGTAAGTATTCTCTCTCTTTACGTTGTATAGAATAGCCGATTTATAGTATACTGGCAAAGAAAATGGCACAAGGACAAGTCAAAATATATTCTTTAGAGATGGCTTTGCAAACCATGGTTCAAAAAGGTAAGCTTAATAAATCACTTTGCGTTAGCAGTTATTACGTTACTAGAGATTCGAGTGTGAGGCTCAACGTTTTGATATATAAGAGGTATATTAAGAGATATATATAGTTTGAAGGGAAGTCTTAAATTCATCATTATCCATACATTGGTACAATGGACAGACAAAGCATTTAAGCGAGGCTTTAATTTCGAGTACAGGGTGCTCCAGAGTGCTCGCAATTTCTGGCCATGATCAATTAGCCAATAACAATCATATATGATACCTAGGGAACCAATGGCAGGGCGCAGCTTTTGAAAAGGTCGATAAGATTCAACAACTGGTGTAAGCAGATATTTAAAGACCTCTAGATCTTCAAGGCGGATATATCGAAAAAGTAGAAAACCGTGTGCGCGTGCTGTATGTAGTTTTATAAAATATTTGAGATACTACGCGTATACTAACGCGCGCTCTGATTGGCTGGCGACCGTGTCTATATTAGGGACTGGTCATAAAGTATAGAGGGTGGTGCGCCGACAAAATCAGAAAACTGCAGGAAGACTATTTTTGTGTGACCCACCTCTATACGGTTGCTGAAAAGATAGATAACCTACCCCCATTTTCAAGGGAAAAAATGAAAAATACCCCTCCAAAGTCGCCTCATTTCTATAATGGCACACACCTTTTAGGAGCTCAAAAATACGTGGCCCACCCCCTGATGTAAAAATGTTCAGAAATATTTTATAAAAGCAGTATAAAACGGTGCGCGTGTCTATGGCACTGTGATATAAACACTATGGGAGCTGAAGAGCACTCGAGAAGTCAAGAAGACCTCTCGGCTACGCCTCGTGTTTCTCTACGACTTCTCTCTTGCTCTACAGCTCCCAGCGTGTTTATATCACACATGCACGCGCGCCGTTTTATAACCTTTAAATAAGGCACGCACGGGTATTAGCAAAACGCAAGAGAAATGTTAGGAGAAGCACGATGAGTAGTAGAGGGCGTCTCAGAACTTCTCGGGGTTTTTGACAATCCCACGTGTGCTGTGACTGCGGCATAGCAAATAAGGTTCTTATTTCTTTTATAAAATACAAATTGAAAAAGTTATTACTTTTGACACGGTCAATGACGAAAAAGAAAGTGCGCATGTGCTGTGTTTTCGCGCATGGCCAATCTGTAAAGTCACAAGATTTTTAACACATATCATCCGATGGACTTGTATCATGGGCACATTTGACGTCATAGCAGCCATGTTTGTTTACTTGAAACAAAAGACCTGGTCAATACGGCGGTCATGTCGGCCGTTCTTCTTACTTCTATTACTGAAAAGGGATCATGCGTAAGGGAGGGGGGGGCAGTCTAAGTTTTTGCTGAATTAGTCTGGTTTTTCGCCCCCCCCCCCTCCAGATAATTATTGCAACATGCATGGCCTTATCTTTTCCTTGACGAAAACCATTGAAGCCTTCACCGAAAAAGAAATCTCTCTCGCTTCCTACAAGAAATCTATTTTGTACACTTACGACCACAAATAGAATGGCTAGGATAACAACTTAAAATGACAGTGATATTCCCTTCTCCTCACGAACGTAACATTGGTGTTGTTTTTGATTCA
>OCZR010228485.1:0-12225 GCA_900234385.1 Anemonia viridis | reverse complement strand
CAGCACACTAACCAACCAAGACACACTTGCTCCTTAAAACAAGTGTGTGAGGTCACTGAGGATCAAACTATGGACATCTTGCTTAGCAGGCAGCACACTAACCAACTAAGCCAATTTACATACATTGCTATTATTCTTGCTTTTGTGACATTCCTCAGGAATTACAAGCAAAAGTTTGAGGCAGCAAACATTTGGTATGAGCACCGTCTGATTGATGACATGGTAGCATATGCCATGAAAACTGATGGTGGATTCATTTGGGCTTGTAAGAATTATGATGGTGATGTTCAGTCTGACTCTGTGGCTCAAGGTAATGTCCACCATGCTGGATTATCAAGTCTCTCTTTGACTGCACTAGCTGTCTGTCTGTCTGTCTTTTTGTCTTTCTGTGCATGACTGTGGGTTTTTTGGAAAGATATGGCCAGCAATTAAGTATTGTTTATTCTGTGTATTTTTTAGTGTCATAGAGTCTGTTTGTCTGACTGTCTGTCTGTCTGTCTCTTTTAAGGCTTTGGATCTCTTGGTATGATGACCAGTGTTCTAGTTTGTCCAGATGGCAAGACTGTTGAATCAGAGGCAGCGCATGGTACAGTTACTCGTCACTATAGGATGCATCAACAAGGCAAAGAGACATCAACCAACCCTGTTGGTAAGTGCATTTTGGCTATATCGAGTTAAGATTTCTTATGGTTTTTCCATCACTTGTCAGTCATTTATTTGTCATCATCTTGCCATATGCTTATCACAAAAGCCTGGCAATAACTCACTTCTTTTATTCAACACACCTGAACACCAACATTCCTAAGTAGTAAACAATAGGTATAGAGGCTTTGCACTATTCACATGATGGCAGCCATGACATGGGGCAGGAACAATTGAATCTGGTCTAATCTGATTTACATTAGAAAGAATTCAGTTTACCAGGAGAAAAACTGAGACTCTATTGTTGTGCCTCCTGTCATGGCTGCCATCATGTGATGGTGCAAAGTGAATTAGCTATAGTCAATTATTATTGGTTCAATAATTATTATAATCTACTAACAATGTTTCTCAGCTTCCATCTTTGCCTGGACAAGAGGATTGATGCACAGAGCCAAATTGGATGGTAAGTTGTCAGACTTTAAATTTTAAATAAAAAAATAAAGTCTATGTTACTGGTACTTATGTGTGGATAGATCAAAATTATTTGACACACAAAACTGAGTCCAAAATATATAGTAAAGTATTAGATTGGAATTTTGAAAGAAGTTGAAATAGGCACGTTTGAGATTGTGAGGATTGAACAATGGACCTATAGCTCCGAAAGCTGCACACTAACAATGGCCAACTGAGCCTGCTCCTTTACAAAGCTCTAAAGGACTAACTAATTTTTTTTATTGCAGAAAACCCAAAGCTCCTCCAATTCTGTCAAAACCTGGAAGACGTGTGCATCAGTACAATAGAATCAGGTTCTATGACGAAGGATTTAGCCGGCTGCATCAAAGGACTGCCAAACATTGTCAGGTCTGACTATCTGAACACTTTTGAATTCCTGGACAAGATTGCCGAAAATCTTGCAGTAAAATGCAAAGAGACCTTGTGACTAGTAAAACCTAAGGGTACCACCAGTCACTTGTAAATTCTGTAGTTAAGAAACGTCATCCATATGGCCCCCTCCCTCACCCTCTATAGATAGACCCCTCACTCGTGACGTCAAAGCAGCTCAATTTGGACGACAAAACAAAAGAATTTCAATCTCCTGAGAATTGGAACCTATTATTTTGTCCTCCAAATTGAGCTGCATAGCTCTTTTCTGAGATAGCGAACATGGTGCATTGTGGTCTAGCTCTGGTACACAAATTTCCTGTTCGTCATGCCTTATGTGGTGTTGTTTGTACCGAAGCTAGACCAGCATGCACCTTGTTAATACGATCTCAGAAAAGGCCCATTCCGACGTGCTGCAAGGGGTCTATAGAAGTAATTTTTGTCAGACCTCACCTCATTTTATAATAAAAGGGCTTGGTTAAACTGCACATATAAATTAAATAGAAATCTTATCATTTGAATCTTGGTTTTGAGCCCACATCGACACATCTGGTATCTTATCTTTGCTGACAACACCAAAAGATGAAATTGGAAAATAAAAGAAATTAACCATTTCCTCTTCCTATTCATCCCAAACTTCATCCTTCATACTGAAACTTTCCATACATCACTCGCTTCCTACCCCTCCAATTCCAATCCCAATTCCAATTTCCTGCACATTATTTCTCTGATTCAACTTTGATGAAAACACTTATATTGTTTTTTATCTAAAATGTAATAATATATAAATTTGAGATCGTTCCAAACGAAAAAAAATTAAGAATTTTAAGAAAGTGGTACTCTTGGGGATATGTATTCAATCATTTGGATTAGATTGTTTGGTTATAATGAAAAATGTTCTTGTGTAAAATAAAAGTACTTGTACGTGCAGTTGTTTGTCATGTGTATAGTATACTTCAAAAAAGGTCAGTTGGCGATCTGAAATCTGGAATCTGATACATACTCAAAGTAATAACTGAAGGCTGTAGACTGTAAATCTAAACATCGATATATTTTGTTTTTAATTGGTTGTTCACAGGTAGCTATTGTATGTCTAGTAATTATCATTCCAAAACTTCTGAGGGTCTTTGAGCATTTCCTTAGCTGACAACTTTTACTTCTCTCAGATTTCAGATCTCCGACTACCAACATTTTTTTAAAAATAGGTGTAATCCAGTAGTATAGTCATTCACAAAAAGGTTTTCCTTGAAAAAGCGACTAAAAATTAAAGAAACATCATGATGATTTAAATTTTAAGAGTAACAATGAACAAAGGTCTCTCTGATCTTATTGTATATTGATAATAAAAAATATATAATTTTATTCTGGAATGTAATGTGAACTTGTTTACTTTTTCTATTTTAAATAAAAATATAGAGAGGCATTTGTGAAGTACATGTATTGTTTGATGGATAGATAATTGGCCCGAGTTCACTAGACAGCAGCGTCATCACTATCATTATTGCCATGATCACCACCATCATCATCGCCTACCATGACCATCACCATTACCATCAAAGTTATCATCATTATCATCTTCACCATCATTACCGTCAGTCATCATGTTATAATATGGTAGAAACTAGAAAAACTAGTTAACCGCGTCAGTGTTTGGAATAGAACAGTTGTAAATAATTTACTCCGACGAAGGACTAACGTCCGAAACGTAAGTTCCCAAACATCACTACCATACGGTGTATCAAGTCAATCAATTCTCCTACATGTTATCATAATCATGACCACCATCATCATCATCAACCACCACCATGGTCCACCACCACCATCATTACTACCACCAAAATCTTAATAATTGCTGAAAGCCATCCTTCTGATGAGCCAATATCTTGGTTATTGGCTCAGAAGGATGGCTTTCAGCAATTATTATGATTTTGGTGGTAGTAATGATGGTGGTGGTGGTTGATGATGATGGACCTTTGGCATTCAACTCTAGAGCCTTACCAACTAAGCTAACAGTGAATTCGTTGCTAGTTTTGGGTTGATTTAATAATTTATCAATGACTCAATGTTCACGTCAATCTTATCTCTTAGATTCATTATTAATTTGTTTGAGAAGCTAGATGGACTCATGGTTTGTGTATCACCAGGGAAATCCAAATACCTTGAAACCGATAAAAGCACTCGGCCTATGGCCTCATGCTTTTATCAGGTTCTCGGTATTTGGATCCCCTGATGAAACACTTGCACTCGTATTTGATCTATTACATCAAAGAAAGGGTGGACCGATTGGAAAACTTTATCCTGAAAGAAAACCTTCAAGACTGTGTGTAAAACTGCCAAGTTTAAAGAAAATACATCATTTAAAAGGGAGGGCTGTGG
This sequence comes from Anemonia viridis, assembly GCA_900234385.1. Taxonomy (NCBI): domain Eukaryota; kingdom Metazoa; phylum Cnidaria; class Anthozoa; order Actiniaria; family Actiniidae; genus Anemonia; species Anemonia viridis. The sequence goes on along the minus strand of OCZR010228485.1, from coordinate 8,325 downwards.
CCCCATTGGCCCACCCCCTTGATCCAACCCTGCATGACTATTGCTCTTGTTCTACATGTCTCTGTTGATGTGAAAGAAAAGAAACAAAAACTAAAGTATATGAACAGACTGTTTAATGCAATAAATGTATAAGAAAAATGTTTTGTACAAAATGTTGTGAATGTCTTGCTGCAATAAGGTATTTAAAACGATTTTCAATTATCAAAGTATCAGAATATATATAATTATTTATTTATTGAAATGAATTATGAATTTATGAATATATTAACTTAAAACTAAATTTAATTTAAAATAACTAACTAAACTAACTATAATAAAGAAGTTATAAAACTAAAGTATATTTTTGGATAATAATTAATAAGATGGGGATTATTGAATTTACAAATTTCTGTGATGCTTTTAAAAGAAGTATTAAATACTGTGTGGTCAACCTAAAAGAAGTCAAAAAAAAAAAAGAGCTAACTCATATAGGATAAAAAAGTTAATGCCACGCAGGTAGAGTGCTTTTAGTCTCACTGTTGAATAGTTGACGTCACCTAAATTAGATAACTATTTTACTATTTTAGTTGACGTCACATAAATTCAAAAGTCATGTGCCAACGGCTTCAAAAACCGGGGGAAAACGATGATTAGATTGACTGCTTTTTCATACATTCTTTGGTAAAGTAAACCCCCGGATTAGCATGACCGTTATTTGGCGCGCTTCTACTATTTTAGGTGACATCACCTAAATAGTTAACTAGTTTAGATAAATTTATCTAACTATTCAACAGTGAGACTAAAGATATAATAATTATTATATAATACAGTATATACTGTATATATAATTATATAATGCGTAAACATATAAAGAACCATGTAAAAAGTCCCACATAAATGTAAAAGGGACTCATAAAATTAATAAAGATCAAACCAGTGATTCATGGGTAAAAGATTGAGAATATAGATATATATACATATAAGAATACTTCATGGAATATTCAAAAAGGCATGAATAAAGTTTCGCTGATGTCAACAACGTCATCAAATTTACAAGTTGCTAACACGAAATTTCAGCTGTCTCGGCACAACTTTGAAAATGGGCAGATTTACTAAGAAGTCTAGTGTCACTGAGACACAGAGTGGAGCAAGTACAGCAATGTTCATTAAAAAAGAACCTCTGGAAATGTGAGGTAGGGCACAGCCTTGGTCTTCAACTGCTAATACTGCAACCCTTGTTAAAAACTTTGTATAAACCTAGTGATCCTAGTGGCTAAATCCTAGTAAACGTCATGCAAAAAATGAACCAACTTATCTTGTGAATGTCATGTTTACAGACCATGGTAATGGACCAACATGTTGTCTAGTAATCCACCTTGGAAACAGAATGAATTGACACTCGGTGCTGTGCAGTTTATAGTCCTTCTGTTGAAATATAAAAAATTAATTCATTGATAAATCTACCAATAATTTATAATGGAATGAAAATATATGAATTGATATAGTGTACAAATAATAAGTGAATGAATGAACATATATGTGAGTAAACGAATGAATGAATGAAAGGATGAACATCAAAGAGAATGGATGAATGAATGTGACCAAATGCAAATTTCAAACATGAAACAAAAAAACATAGAAATCAAGGAGTTTGATAAAATATAATAAAATAAATGTGAATTATTTAAGTGGAGATTGAGTGGTGTACAATCCCAAATAATTCTGACAAAAAATTAATAAATCCAGACTTGGGTTTGCTGTGTTAAAACCACTCATCCTCCCTAGCCTCCCCTCCCCCGATATTATCTTCTTTGACAAACCTATCCTACCCCTCCCCTCTTATCTTCCTGCTATCTTTTTCTTTTTTCTTTCCAAATCATTCCAAAAAAACTCAATATCTCTTTTACAATGATAATTTGTACATGTTATCAACGTAAAAGCATAAAAATTTGAGTATGCAATCCACCAAGTTCATTTCTGGTGACAAATACCTTGGCAAGTTGACATGATCCTGACAAACACCATTCATGGAACTTGTTTTTGTGATCTCTGTTCCTGGTTCGTCCAAAACACCCTTACAAACCTCTCCACCATTCATATCTTGAGTTGAAATGTCCTCCATATGGTTCGAATAAGTCGTTTCTTCCATCATTTCACTGTCTGCTTCCATGTTTTGTTCTCTGGACGCGTTCAAACCCATGTCATTTGCATTCACAGCAAAAGTATGCTTATTTCCCTCCAAACTTTGAGCTTCAATCTCGCTATAATTCCCGTTAAAGCGTTGCCTTTTCTACACAACGATAAAAAATAAAAACTTCATCTAAATAACAATCCAGTTAACTAAAATTTTAACTCAACAAATCAATAAAAACAATCGAACTTGAAATTCAATATTCGCGCCTTTGTTTTGTCTGTTGGTTCGAAATTTTGTTTGAAGCGGGAAAAGTTTTCCAAATATTTTTTTTTTTTAAATTGAATAACTTACCTCAGATCTTGGAGAAAATATCCCATTTTCGTAAACTAGAGACATCGAAGATTCTTCTGTGTCTAGTTTTCGCTTGGTGTAGCAAGGAAAAGCTTGGATGTGGAGTGTTTGTTGTTCGCTTGAAGTCGCCATGTGGTTTGAGTGACTTTCGATCAGAAACTAAAGCAAAATTCTAAGATCTAAACTTCAAAATTTCGCTCTCAAAGAAAATCGAGATTTAGATAAGCTATACAACTAGCATTCAAACCCCTACGGTGATCGAAAAGGAGAAAAACTGATAAATTCTTAGGCAGAGAGTTTTTGCGTGGTTTTAGCTAAAAACGGCTAGAACATGATTATCGTCCTCCGCTCCTTGAGTTCGTTAAAATTCATTTCCGGTAAAATTTACTTCCGGTTAAGATTTAAGGTAGCTCATCACCATCCTTAGCAACGATACAAATCTCCTTTTTTTTCTCGTCCTGCAAAACATCTTCACTAAGATTGTGTTAATTTTACTCTACTCTACTCGGATTAAATTTATTATTTATATCTTTAGCTTCTAAGTAAAGTAGAGTAACCTTTCGTTTCCTTTCCTTTAGCGGTTGAAACCTTATCTCTGACATAAATTTCAACAAAATCTCAGTAATCCTGGTGATGAACATTATAGGAATCCCCCTTTTAGAGACTCTATTCCCTATTACCCCGGTCCCAGTGATGAACCTTGCAGGAATCCAGTGATATGAAATGGTCAGATCAACTTCCCTTCAGTTCAATTCCAGTGAAAAAATTTCACACATTTCTGTGTATACATTCAAAATTCTCATCACAAAGATAGTTAAAAAATGCTTTAATAATAATATTCTATCGATTATTTAGACTACTTCTGTAAGCTTGTGAGATATAGTCGAACGGTACGTTACTAAGGGGAGATCGAATACTGAATTAATCGCTAACGGCTAATATATACATTCCTATTTTTCCACTTATGCAACATTCTAACTGTAGAAAAGCTACTCATACACATATCGATCTCTGCCATCATCAAGAAGCTATTTTTTCACAGTTGTAAATGCTAAGTAACACAAGGCACTCAAAAAAATCGGGCCAAGACAGACTAGAATTCTCATCCAATTTGACACTTGAAACTTCCCGTTTTTAATTTTTTTCTCTCCTAAATACTCATGAGTATTGTTCAGGCCATCTACTAGTGTTCCTACTGCGTCTAAAGTCTCTACGCCGCCGTCTTCACTATCACCATGATTATTTCTCATCTCTAGATAATTCTGGGTACTTTGGTGTAACATAGCTAGGGCCACCATTTTGTTTTGGATGTCTGCGTCTTTGTATTGTTTCTTTTCTTCTTCTTGGATTTGTTTTTCAAGGATTTTTTGCAGTTCTTCAACTTTTAGAGTGAGGTTCTTGTCTGTAAAGACATCCCTTGGAATTGAAGACGACTCTGTGTTGTCAGTGTCTACAATGTAATTTAGAAAAGATGTTCAGACATATATAACCCTTTCACGTGACGTCAGAACAGCTCAATTTGAGGACAAAACAAAAGAATTTTAATCAGGGATTGCAACCCATCGTTTCGTTCCCCCCCAAAAAAAATTTAATTGCATCTTTATAAATAACTAACTTAAAGGATCCATTGCCACTTACCGTGATGCACCGTGATTTGTTTATTTTGATCAACAATCGAATAAAAATTTCACAGCAGATGAAAATAGAAATTCCAACGTTGAGTAAACACCTAAATCATCCATGAAGCCACAAAGAAGTGTTTTTCGTGCTTTATTGTCACGATGGAAAAGGATTCTGTAAGCTTCCTATAAATCTTTGGATTTTCATGGACCACGAAATTCATAGACTACCGTGGTGCATCACAGTAAGTGGCAATGGGTCTTTAACGTTGTGCAACTGTTTTACGTACATAATATTCTCTTTCGAGATACTATACTTAGTTCAATAGGAAGTTTGCATGATGGCGTCATTTGACCTTCTCTACCAGAATCCCTTGCACACTTTTGCACACTTTCTTTGTTCAGTTCATTAGCACCCACTGTCTTACTAGCTATCCTCATGTACAAAGCATTCTGATAGAGAAGGTCAAATGACGCCATCATGCAAACGTCCTATTAGGTCAAAACAATTGTCATTTATGGGACCTGCTTTGGATAGTAGGGCAGGACTAGCAACCGGCTGCCGATGACCATCGAAACACAGTAAAAGAAAAAAACCCTAGCTGCTGGTTAAGGCCCTGCAGCAGAAGACACCAATGAATAGATGAAAGATCATGTCTTTACCATACCTTTTTCCACCTCGTCATCTTTCTTGTTTTCCAACATCTTCACTTCCTTCACCAGCATTGCACTTCTCGTCCGCTCGCGAAGCAATTGATTCGAAAGTTTTTCCATTTCTTTACGAAGTTTTTGATTAAGTGAACGTTCTGCATCGCGCTCTTTACGAAGCTGATTTGCTCTTCCTGCCGTGTCAATGGACACTGCTTCATATTCCGACAACCTTCTTGACAACCTCTTTGCACAATCCTCCGGGCTCTCATTGGCTTCTAATGGGATTGCTGTATCGTCATTTTGTTGGTTTGAAGTCATGATGTCACCTGAAGTTAAAATATCGAGATATTTGATCTCACTATCAAAATTGCCCTCGAGAAAAAGAATTTAGCCGAAAGTGGCATGGGAGTTGATCTGCCACTCGGGGTGGGCAGAGCCTTGATTTCGGTAGTAGACCATGTCGAATTTTGAGCAAAAAAACATCCAAGTGTTCTATACCTGTTCAAGTATATTAAAACAACACAAATTATATCGACCGATAGACCTTTCCCGCGATCGAGTTAATTCGCTTGACGTGACTAGCTGACACAACAATTAATAGATTCAAGACGAGGCTAGAGCAGCTCCAACCTGGGACTTTTAAAATTCTGTGGTCAAGCAAATTTTCGCCGGGAAAACGTCTATATCACGAGGATTTCTCTCCGGGTTACTGGGGCCGGTTTAGTACACTTTGGCTGGCTTTATTAACTGCATTTTATCAATTTCTCAATTTTCATTTCTCCCTCTATAAAATCCTTTGCTAATAGATAGAACCAAGCAATATCAAATGTGTGTTGTGTTGCAATCGTGAACGTAGTGGCATACAGAGTGTATAATTATAGTGTAGACTAGCAAACCTCCCAAACTAGCAAGCGTCCCTTTCATTACTTCGGAAGTGATAACGAAGCATCTCGGCTTCAGTCACCATCCAAAAATACAATCCTATACAAACGTCCACTTCTCGATGCACTTACCTTTATGTGTGTATAGTGCACCAGCTTAAAATTGGGCGATGAAGAGGAAAAGCTGATGATCGATCGCGAGCTGTAGATCTGAATGACGTACGTGGTTTTGAGGAACTGCAATTAATACTGAGGAAAACCGGTAAAACTTACAGGCAGCTCCAATGCATATGTAAATCAAGCAAGCAAGCAAGCTGTCGTTCAACTGAGAGTGTTTACTGATGTAACATATTCTGGGATATGCCGGCACCGTATACGTCACACCCTTGTACTCATTTTGCAGGTGGTTTGTTAAGCGTTGCAGAGTTAAGTACCTGTTGATAAGAAGCGCTGCTGGTACTTGCAAAACATTCATTTGTGTTAAAGAAATTAATCAGTAAATGAAGTTTGCAGATATAGTTGAATTTACAGATGACCAGAAGAAAACAAATGACATATATACTTAAAAACGTGCATTTGCCTAAATTTCATAAACTAAATGCATACATGAAGTTGTATTTTTGACAAATGTATAGTGTTCTTGAAATATTCGAGTGACTTACTTCAAAACATGACTATTTACTTTGCTCACATTTATAGTAGTATGGGCCGGGTGGTCCGCACTAATTGTTCAAACTGGAAGGCAATGCCAGTAAGAACAGCTTGTCTTAGCTATAATTCTAGACTGAAAAAAAGCAGCAAAAATTAGGACTGCAGTGCATGCAAGGTTGTCACCCTTGGCCCTCGTACTATCTCAAAATTTGAATTTGTTTTTGCACTTTCATCATGTATCGAGGAACAAGCTGCCTAAAGTTTTAAATAAAAAAAAATGCCAAGACGCCTGGGGCCGGTTGTACAAAGCCTGGATAAAGTTAGCCACCGGATAAGAGTTATCCAGTGTATAGAAATTGTATAGGTTTTATCAGTTGGATAAGGATTTATCCGTTGGATAGTGCTATCCATGCTTCGTACAACAGGCTTTGCACTATCACTTGATGGCAGCCATGACAGGAGGCAGGAACAATTGAATCTGGTCTAATCTGATTTACATAAGAAAGAATTCAGTTTCCCCAAGAAAAATAATCTATTGTTGTGCCTCCTGTCATGGCTGCCAATCACGTGATGGTGCAAAGCCTCCATTCTCATATTTTCTGATATATCTATTAAAGACCTCTTTCAAATATCTTTTCAAATTCTTCCAACATGGCGGCTATGCCATTAAGTACAAACAATGAAGTCTTCTATGTTGCGTAAGGGTTACTGATCTCCCTGACTCATTTCTGAAAGTCCTATATACAACTGTGCCCAACCCTAAGTATTAATGTAAAGAAAATCTCTGTTCAACTTTTCAGCAGGTGGAATATTTTAACCAGGAAGCCGAGCAGAAAAACTTCACATTTTAAAACTTTCGCGGTGTCAGTTTCGGTTGTTATTTCTCAAACTCGTTCAAAAGCAGTTCTCGAATGTTAATAGACGACCCTCAGTAAACAACAAGACAAATAACATGAAGCAACTCACTTTACCACGAACATCTTTCTTTAATATGTTCAAATGGGAAGCCACGACTTACAAAAATACCTAAATAACTTACATTTCCCTATGATATCCCTGACGAATTGGTAATAGTTAAGACATATTTTTCACGTACATTAATTCAAAATCACTGACAAACTTTGTCAGTCACACAGACTAGTTTTTAAAACTAAAATAGCTTTAATTTAAAATACACTTCTGAACTGGTTTAAGAGAAAGAAAGCCTAAAAGCTCAAACCATACTAGAAAAACAATCTGATATCCCTAACGCCATTTTGAATAGCAACCTGGCCATTCCATCAAAACGAGGCTATCTGAGAGGCGGCCATTTTGTTGAAAATTTCAAAAGCCTCGAGACTCAAAAACAAAGAAAAAGAAATGCCAAGAACTTAAAGAAAAAGCAAGATAATTTTTAATTTTCGCTTTTGGAGGTTTTAGACCTTTTATATCAAAGTTCTATAATATTTTATCACAAACAAAAATTGACTTTCAAGTAAGTTTCCGAGTTGCTATAAAGGCAGGGTTGGCGTGACAATGAATGCAAACTTCCGAACTTTTTTCATTTTGTGAAAAACGGATTTTTGTTTGCGATATATTTTTTGATTAATATGAAAGACCCATTGCAACTTACCGTGATGCACCGCGGTCATCAATGAATTTCATGGTCCACGAAAATCCAAAGATTTATAGGAAGGTCAGTAAGCTTACAGAATCCTTTTCCAGCGTATCAATTAAGTACGAGAAACACTTTTTCGTAGCTTCATGGATGATTTAAAGAGCCATAGCCAACCATCATGCTTTGCGATTTATTTATAGTTTCAAAACTCGTTGGTTTTCAAAAATACAACCAAAAACTTACAAAACAATGATTTTATAATACTCACGATCCAAAATATTACTATTTTGTCTAAGATTGTAGCGGATGGAAACGGATTCGGTTGACGATTATTCAAGATGGCTTATTGTCTGTATGTGAGAAAATTGATTTACGACCGCGAAGCATGATGGTTGGCTATGGCTCTTTAAGCTTACAACCATTATCGTTGAAGTGCGACCCTTGAAGTTTAAAGTCTCTTTC